>JABUQX010052238.1:0-27500 GCA_015478945.1 Trachelipus rathkii
AACACAAGGAGATAGGGAGAAAATAAGTATATAAAGAAACGCGCAAGTTTCTATATATATTTATATCTTATCATATAAGTTATCTTTAATTTAAAGAAAGCATTCTGTAGCTTATTGAGGGGTCTCACTCACTATATATTGTATATATCGTATTTAATAAATTAATATATAAATTATGTAGTGACTATCGAACTAAGGCGGATCTCACTGCTAATGTCGACTATGTTATAGGTATAACAACTTGCACTACTACAACTAATAGAATGCATGAATGCAGCGCTAAACACATGGGTATTTTATTATTTTATTAATTCCTTATCGATATATATAATTCACATCTTATTAACCAATTCTCTTACTTATAAATGATAATTCAGATAGCAATTATTCTAGGTCTATGTTATTAATTTTATAATTTTACACATACTCACTAGATGTTAATTATAACTGAAAGTTATTCAGTGATAGGATTTTTACCATAACGCTATCTGATATATTTTATCGTAAGGTGTTATCTCAGTACTCTTCCATTCTTTACATAATTACTTAGTTCTCTAATGATTTGTTAAGCATATAATCTTAAATTTTTTGAAATGAACAATATTCTATTAAGTATTTTTTTATTCTAGTTTATAATTAAGACTAAATACTAACGTCATTATGTAGACTACTCATATTGAGCATTACCTCAGATATGAGAGTTAACTAATTATATTTATTAATTATTAATTTTTATACAAAAAATCTTACCACGTATTATTAATCGGTTTTTATCTTCATTTATTATTATAGTGTTCTTTTTATATAATTTCTAATTGCTATTAAAATTTTTATTTATTTAAATTTCATTAATTATTGTCATTTTTCATCTTTGCCACAAATATAGATGTATATTAATATATTTATTATGAGACATTATATTTAGAAGTTGGTTTGACTACACATTCTACGTTAAAATTAGGTTATTAATGGTTGACTTTGATTGTTTAAACTCTTTTCGGCGAGATCTAAGTTTTTTATAATTTAGAGTTTTTATAATACTGAGATTTGGTATTAATATCGATACTATATAGAGATAGTAGACTATTATTTGAAGTATGTGATTTGATTTGTGTGCTTAAAGCATGGTATTATTTTGTATGTCATTTTTTTAAGTATTAGTCTTATTGAAGATTGATATTTGACTACAAAATTATACAATTATTAGATCGTATTTTTACAATAGATATTCCTAATACTAAATTTTAAATATCATATTCTTAAATATTGACGTATATGAGGGTTTTTTTTTCAACTAATAGATATATTTTGAGTTTTCGCTCCTTCTGTTAGATCAACACCTTATAATTAACTAATTTCGGGAATTTAATTTTTATTTATTATTTTATTATTTATATAATTATATATTGTATTAATATAACTATTATTTAATTTGTTTTATCTTTATGATTATATTATGATATTATATATTATATAATTAATTATATATAATATTTATTTATATATATATTATATATATATATATGATATATATTATATATTAATATTTTATTTTTTATTATATTATATATATTAATATAATATATAATTATAATATATCATATATATAAGTATATAATATATATTAAATTATTTTATATTATATATATATATTATGTGTTAATATATGCCTAGAATAAAATATTTCTCATATTGAAAAGAATTATTATTAAGGTATTATATATTATATATTATATTATATATTTTATATATTTATAGTATTAATAATAATTATTATTTAATTTAATAATTATGTAATTATATTTATTATATATGGTATTTCATAGTATGGATCGGACCAATTACAAATAAAAGAGTATGATGTTAGAAAGAGTTGGTAATGTTTAGTCTAGTTATTAAATATCTTAATTAATATTAGTATATCATGTCTAAGAATTGAAATTCAGATTAACTTTTTATTTCTCATTTAATAATACAATTTAATTTATTTTTATTTTATTATCTGTTACGAGTTAGAAGTATTATATTAAAAGTGATATGTTTATTAGAAATTATTTACACAAATAATTAGAAATCAATTTTTAAATATGTATTAAATTTTATTATGTAAATGAATTTGCATATTTTACCAAATATACGTAATATCAGTGTTACTAAGATATTATTTTTCCAAAATTGAAAAATTAGTATTGAAAAAATACTTTACACTATTGTTGGCAGTATGTAAATTTAAATCTACCCTTCACTTCGAAACTTGATCTAAATAATTTTTTTTTATTAATAAAGAGTCTATAATCCATATTCATAATAAATATATACAGACATTTGTCACCCGGTTAAAGAATACATCGCTGGAATGCTGGTCTTAGTTAGGGAAATGCTAAAAAAAAAAAATAAAAATAAAAAAAAAATAGATATAAAATAAAAATAAAAACTTCTCAAAACTACAATAGCTACATGGTAAAGGAAATTACATTTTGGAATCTAATGGAAGAACTGAGTTTATGAGTTATTAAAAAAAAAAAAAAAATATATAATATAAATAAAAAGATATTATTATTATATTATATATTAATTTATATTAAGTAGATGATACAGGTAATTTAGATAACTTTTATTACGTTATTACTCACGTTAAAATATAAATAGAACCTTTCACTTATATAAATTTATTTTTTTTTTAACTTAAAAGAAATATACCAAGATACCCCAAGTTTATACGCACCGATGTCAGGAATTAAAGAGATCTATTTTGAAATCATGATACAATCATCAAATCTATGCAAACAACGCCTGGCGATTTGAACTTCAGTTGATTCTAATGCATTCATTTGGTGATTTGTTCCGGTGGTTAGATTTATTAGACGCATGAACACACGAGAACAGCGAGATAGTTAGTATTATCAAAGATTCAATCCATAATGGTCTGCATTAATATTCTAACTCCTGATCGGTCGCATCAATTAATAACTAAATTGAATAATAAGTTCTATTTAGATATATATTTCTGTCGAAAAAGGCGTTACAAGACTAATAGTTGCTACTTTCAAGCGTCGTGAGTGTAAACGCAACTCAGAGGAGGAGTGCATCGAAGGAAGGTGTATAAGCAGTTGTAAGCAACTAACTATAGAAATGAATTTAACCGGGTGAGGCAGACTATGATACGAGTGAGAGCACGACGACGACTTTTTTGCTTTTAATGAAGATCTTCTTCATCTAAGCAGTTGATTGGATATTATAGGTGAGGCGGGGATTCTTGATCATGGGGATAGGACGCTTTCTCAGAGTGGGCATATCTCGAAGAGACTGGCAATTCAATGCAAGGAAGTCTACTGACATTAATAATACTTCTGAGAGTAGGGGATTGATGACTAGGAGTGTGAGAGGAATGTTAGGTTGTATTAGGTCTTTTTCTTGGATTGATTATAGATGACTTGAATGGGTAGGTGTAATAAATGGAAATTGTTGATTGTATATGTCTTTGCAATATAATGGTTAAGTCCTTTCTTATCTTAATTTATAGATCCAAAATATTTGAATTTAAATTTATCTGTTTGTAATTAAGACGTTGTTTCTCTCTTTTCCTTCATTTTTCATATAATATTATTTTTTATATATATATTCATGTTAAGCATTTAATTTCTATTGGATTCCTCGATTCAGCAATATCATATCCAGAGAGGATATGTAGTTCACTCTTAAGTATTAAATTAAATTATCTTAATTATTTAAATCATTAATTATATTTTAGTTATTTTCATAGATAAGATATAAAACAAAGGATTTTATATAATTAAGGGGAAGGGTTTAAATGCATATTTTTTTAAATATTGATTATACATAATTTTTAATTATATGCTAGTAAAGTCAAAATAACTCTTAAAATATCTATATTAGGCTTATTCCTCATCCTGTGAGTTCTAAATACCTTCTCTTTCCGGGGACTAATATAGTGTTGTGAATGACTTTGTTTAAAATAGTTTTGCTGAGATTTTAATACTATATTCTATTTATGTTTTAACAACACAATAATCGATATTTATATCTACTCAGTATATAATTCTTATATTATTATATTTTATATTTTATATATTATATTATATTGTATATATATCTTATTAGCATAATAATATTAAGTGTATTGAGGTATTAGTACTGAAATACAAAGAGATACTCTATAGATAATATATAGTATATATTACCACGCAATATGTATATTATATTAATATTAAATTATATATATTTATGTAATATATATATATATATTATCATTAATATATTAATTATTTATATATATTACTATATATATTTATAATATATTCTTATATTATTATAAATATTAATATATTATATTATTTAATATATCATTATTATAATTAATAATTTTAATTTTTATAATAGTCTTATCTTTAAATTCGAGGCGTTCCATTGCTTTTTTTAAAAGTTCTATTATCTATCTGAGTAGTAAATAATTATATATATCATCTTTAAACTTCTCATCGCGTGACCTCCAGGATATTATAGAAAGTAGGTACCATTATTATATTTATTTGCGAATAATTATGAGGGTTAGGTAATTGGTCATATTAGTTGTCTTTTAATTATAAATTAGTATAATCTATAGATTATTTTTCGTTCTGTACAACAGTAAATAGATTTGCAGGTTAGCACTTAATCTATAGGTTTGCTAGATTGGTGCACACATAGTGTACGGAGTACTTCTCATATATTGCATACTTATGTTTCCATATCATGTAATAATTTATCTAATTAGTAAAAAATATTTTAATAAATTCTTTTGTAAAAAAAAAAATAAAAATTTTTTTTTTAATTAATTATTAATTATATTTTTTGTTTGTTTTATATATTGTTATTCAAGAAATATTATTTTCTTAAATAAATGTCTTTCAAGAATAGTTATGATTTTGTATTCATATGTGGAAATAATTGAAAATCAAAGTTTTAATACCTAGTTAAAAAATATTATAACCAACTAAGTAAGATTAAGTATAAATGACTATAGTATATTTTATGTATTGCAAACAATACAAACAATCAATAATATAAATTATTAATAAGTAATATAATAGATATAATAATAAATTATATATAATAAATTAAATAATATATCATTAAATTAATAATATATCTATTAAATACTGACCTCAATAAATGATTTGTAACTCATCCAACTCAATCAACTCAGATGAAAATTTTCTTAAATTAATAGATTATAATTAATAATAAATTA
Source organism: Trachelipus rathkii (assembly GCA_015478945.1). NCBI lineage: Eukaryota > Metazoa > Arthropoda > Malacostraca > Isopoda > Trachelipodidae > Trachelipus > Trachelipus rathkii. The sequence goes on from JABUQX010052238.1 coordinate 5,252, forward strand.
AATGATATAAAAATATTTATATTTATACAATAAAAAGATTTATTAAAGTTTTATAATTATACAGTAAAATCATTAATTAATTATGTAACATATATTATATTATTTTATAATATTTATTATTAATATTATATGATTATTATTTAATTGATAAAAAAAGGAATATTTATTTTCTCTTTTATTATTTTATTATTTTATTTTATATATAATATTATTATATTTAAAATTAGATATATTCAATGATTCAACTGAGACATTGAATCCTACAATGGACACCAGTCCTATCAAAACAAAAAGGTAATGATCACATTTTATATAAGTATAAAAAAAAAGTAATATAATATATATAGTAAAAGATAATTCAAAAATCTTATTAATTAATAATTTCCGTATTGGTGGATAATGTCTAAAAATAAAAAATAAATAAATAAAATATAAATAAAATAATAAAAAAAAATAAATATAAATATACTGACAACCGAAATAATTATAGTTTTTAGTTAATAAACTATTATAATTAAATTTCTAGTATAGAGATATGTTATTATCACACATTTTCTCTTATTGCTTCCAATTCTCATTTATAAAGCAAATTTTGGGGTAAGTTAAATAATATAATTCGATTAATATAAATATGATCAATAAAATAAATCAATTATAAATAACTATATATAAATATAAAGTAATTTAAATTTAATAATAATATACCAATGATTAATCTAACATAAAAATAATTTTTGATTTTCTTAATGATTTTACTTCAGAACTTTCATAGTTTGGAAACTAAAATTCCCATATAAATGATTTTTACCTTTTCTTTGATTAGAGCTTACAGAAGATTGCGAGAGGACGTAAATTTAGATTGGATTCAACTCGTATTGATAGATAAGTTCTTATTTATTATGAGATTCCGAAGTGAGAGTAAGAAAAGAGAAAACTGTCTTATCTTTAAGAAAATATTTTTAAGAAATGATATGATATATTATATATATTACGGTATAATGTGGGGGCTAACTGTCGTGTAGATTATAGTGACAGTTGCTTATAGTATCATTATATATTATTATATATATATTTATATTATCGGTATATATGAAATAAGTTATAATTATATATATATTGTATATATATATATGTATATATATATATAATTTATATATATTAATATATAATATTATATATATATAATATATATATATATATAATATATTAATTAATATCAAAGAACTATATAATATAGAAGAGAGAAGTAAGGAGAGGTAGAGAGAGAGAGCGAGAGTAAGTAAGATATGAGTAAGTATATAGTAGTAGGAGAGAGTAGAATGAAGAGAATAGAGTAGAAGATAGAGATGAGTGAATATTATAGAGCTGAGAGAGAGATAGAGATATTGAATATGATAGAGTAGAGAGCTTATTATTTTTATACATATTTTATATATAAAACGTGTATTATGTAATTTATTAATTAATGTCATATGAATATAATGATAAGTAACTAATTCTAATACATACATTTTTTGTACCTGTCATATGATAAGCTTATATATAACTATGCTGAGTGAATATAATAATAATATTTATAATTATTTATTGTATAATACTTTATTATATATTAATTATATTTTACTCATTTGCCTATTATTTAAATCTAGAGGAAAACTAGTGATGAAGTGTGTAGCGTGTGTGCTGATAGTATATCATAAATTTACTAATTATCCAAACGTCTAATTAAGTTTTATTATTAAGTATGAATATTTTATATTGCGCTATACTTTCTTGGGTGAGTCAAAATATTTTTATTTCCTTTATTATATAGATATATTTCTGGTAGAATAGATAACCTAATATATAATTTACTATATTAATAATATACTATATATTAATATACTTTATATGTATATAATATTTATGTATATATGAGTATATAATTATTATGATTTAGTTATTTAATATATAGTTAATATATGAGTAGTATATATAGAATTATTATAGTATTATTAATAATAATTTGTATTATTATAGATATATATGTAATTTATATTTATAATATATATATATTGTAGTTATTACGTTTAGTAATGTAGGTGTAGTTTATTAAGTGATATATATTTCTGTTTTTTTATTAGATTAGATGTATTGTGTAGTGAGTCTTAGTTGATGGTCAAATTTAGTTTTAATACAGTGTTAACAATTTATTAATAATAATATGTTACATACCTATCCTAGTAGTATTATAATAGTTATATTGTATAGGACGCAAATTCCTATAACATTACTATACTTTATTGTTTAGAGTAATATTTAAATTTTAAGCTGTTCATTATGAATAGAATATATAGTGATGTAACTTTTACTATGGATTTTAAGATCTGTCGATTTGTTGAAGGACTTGAGTTTACATACCTAATAGAATGAAAATAATATTTCTGCTTTCGGAGTTCTATTAGTACGAACGATCTTTAGTAAGAAGTTTAAGTTTATATAGTATAGATTAGTCCTGTAGGTAAGGTGATAATTAGTATGCTCATGTATTCAGCATATGAATTGAATTAATGTGCAATCCTTGAAATAGTTTATAGATTTTCTCTTTAATTATAGATGTTAATACATTATATTTAATATTGGTGATTTAGTCAACCAGTATTAGATGTGATATTATTATAAAGATATTTGTTATTCGTGAAATTTCAACTTATCCTCGTCTCAATTTTAAAATATTTTTATTGTAAGTAATCTAAATGTTTTTGATTGCTTACTTTATCTTGTGCATAAGTAGCATCTAGTTATTTATTTTCAGAATTTATATAATAGTTGCAAGATATATTTGCACTGAATTTGAAAAAAATTGATTAAATTTATGCCTACTATATTGAGTTTTATTATTATTATAAAGTAATGAGAGATAGGTGTATATAGATATATATTTAGTCAATATTTGATTTAATAGTATTTCTTTATTGTCTTATGTATAATCATAATTGTTATATGTATAATATATATAATTAATTCTCAGCGTCAATAGTTATCTACCTATTATTATATTGTATATTGATTTCACTAGCCTAACTGAGAGCTCTAATTTTATTAAAAGCGCAATAATGAATTTGAGATATTTTCTAGTATCTAGTGGACTATTATATTTAATTTAATATTATGAGTAGTAAAAAATTTCTTGTATATTTGATAATAGACTAGTAAGAAATCATGGTGATCTATATTTATATCACTATATTCTTTTTATTATTTAAAAAATTTATTATTGATATATAGAATACTTAGTGTGTAAAATATAGTGAGTAGAAATGTAAATTCACAATATCCGCTGCCTTAAACTAACGCTTAATGTTTCAGAGACCGTATATTAAAATTAATGATAGGAGATAGAAAAATTTCTAGAGAAATCATAATAATGCAATTCTTGAATTAAGTAAGGATTCCTGAAATACGTAAGAAAAATGAAAAAATTAATAAATAGTGAATGATATATTTTTTCTTCATTATTTTATGTATTTTTATATATCATTATTTTTTTACTATAAAAGTATATAATTATTAGTATATATATATATATATTATATTATATATATATATATATATATATTATTTATATAACTAATAGAGTATATATATTAATATTATTAATTATATATTATAATATATATATTATATTATATATTCTATTATATATTATGATATATATATTATATATTTATTAATATTATTATATTCTACACCTGTTATTATTAAATATATTTATAAATTTTAATTTAATATTCAAGAATGTGTATATGCGTAAGGATAGTTATTTAAATTGTTAGGTGGAGTCCTAATTAGTATATAATTATTATAAATATTTATATACTTATAAATATTTATTAATTATTTTATAGTTCATCGGTAAAAATTTATAATGAAATATTATTTTATAATATATCGTACTATATATTAAATATAAAATTCGTTAGATAATTTATTATATTTATTAGGTATTATATATAGTTATCTATTATATTAATAAATGATTATAATTTTTATATAATTAGATTATATCTAATATATATTAATATAATTATTGATATAGTATATTATTTATATTATATATATTATTTAGTACTATAGTATATATTAATTAATTATATATATTTTTATTATTATATATTATATAATATATTATATATATATATATAATATATATATGATATTATAGTTTATATATATTATTATATTATATAGTATTCTATATATATATATCTATTTATTATATATATTTATATATATATATATATATGTGGTTAATATATAATATTTTATATATATATATAGTTATATTATTTATCATAATGATATATATATGATTCTATAGTATGAATATTTATATATAGTAATAGTATATATAATATAGTATATTATATATATATAATAATATTTATAGTATTAATAAAATTATCTATTATATAATATATAGTATATATATAGTATATATTATTATTATATAATTACTATACTATATATAATATTATATATATGGAGTATATATTTGACCAGAATACGTAGGTTAATGATTATATTTAGTATAGATATCTTATATTATATATTATAGTATGTTATATTGTGGGTTGTTGTTTATAGTTATTATAATATATATGAGTATAAATATATATATATAGTATTGACTAGATGTTATATATATATAAAATATATATATATATATCTATCGTATATAATATATTTAATTATATTATATTATATAATAATTATTTAGTATTATAAATTAGATATAATTATTAGTATTATATGATGTGTTGGTGTGTGTGTGTGTGTGTGTGTGTGTGCGTGTGCGTGTGGCGTTAGTGTGTTGTGTTATAGTGTATGTTGTGGAGAAGGAAGAATAAAAATATTTTTGGTAGTGCTAATTTGTTTAACGGTACCTCCGGTTCACTTGTATCTTATGGAAAGAGCAATAATTATTATTATTTTGCATTGATTTATTAATTGATATAAAGCAAAATTATCATTGATACATTTACACTTTTATACTCTCTCAAGAATCCTCTTCACTCTCTCTGTGTCCTCACGCGCTCCGTGCGTTTTCCATCCTCATCTCTCTCTGCATCCTCTCTATCTCTCAAATCTTCTCTCGTCTCTCCTCTTTCTTTTCTCCTCTTATAATCTAATTCTCAGGTCTTTCTAGCTCATTCGGTATCAACTCTCTCGGGTAGCCCCTTCTTCTGGTTTTTCATTTTCTTTCCTCTCTCTCACTTCTCTCAATCATCCTGGGTTTTAATTACAATATCACATACTTCCTTCTACAATTCCATAGAGTTAAAATATGGCTTAGTGATTAATGTGATTATTAAATAAGTTTTCGAGTAGAAATGGCGCTCATTGGTTCGCAGTTTATTGATTGGTTGATAGGAAAGGCAGTTTAGTGGTGGTAGGATATTTGCTAAATTTTATTCTGTTGCGTGCTTCTTATGTTTCGTTAACGTAAGATAATAATGTATTTAATAACTTGGGATGCTCGCAGTTGGGGGGTCTTCGGTTTGTTTTTGTCCACGTGCATAACATGTAGAGAGAAGGAAGGGTTTCTTTATTCTAAATTTGTCGAAGGTTGAAATATTTCTATCTTATCGTTTGTAATAGTACACAATAGTTAAAATGTCTAACTAGATGCTTGGATATGTAATATTCGCAATCATAGTATTTGGATATCACAAACTATGAGCCACAAGATGGCAAAAAAACAAACAGATATATAAAGAAAACAAAGTTAAAAAAGAAAAACAAACGTAATAATAAGGATATTAAAATAATTAATACATACTATAGAGTAACCTCTGAAAGATAAAAAAGTTATACAAAATAATATAAATATTGTACTTGCACTCATAAATAAACTTCTTCTTAAAATCTTAAAAATTTAGAAGGATTTATCTTATTGTCAAGCCTTTCTTAAGAGTTTGAAGAATAGTTCTATTTTTTCATTCATATATTAAAATATATATAATAATGCATAGACATATTAGTAAATAAATTACCTCTTAATTATATATAATAATAATAAAGCAAGGCAAAATAATAGTAAGACCATATACTATTTCTGATAATATTAAATAAAAAGATAAATTACATTTATATTATAATAATAATAAATTAATAATGAATTAATTTATTTTTATAGTTAATGAATTAATTAAATTATATAATAAAATAATAATCATTAACAAGATTTAACTTGATTAGACAAGGAAAATAAATTTCAATTATATTAATTAAATTCATAATAATTAATTAATAAGTTATAATCATTTAATCTAAATAATAGTACTAATAAATGGTAGTATCAATTTTTATAAATGATTAATTAATAATTAATAATCTTAATTAATAATAATTAATAATCTATATAATCTTAATCATAATATAATATTATTAACAATAATAATAAATAATATTAATAATAATAATATATTAATACATAATTAATTAATACATAATAATTAATTAACAATATATATATAATAATATATAATAATATATAATTAATAATACATTTGAAGTTTTTAAGTAGGTAAAAGAGAATAATTACAGAAATATAAATTTTTTTTCTTAAGTTCTTTTTAGAAGTTTTTTTTATAGCTTCTTTTATCATTAGGGCCTCAATATATTTTCCACTTATTTCTCATTTTCCTCCTGTTCAGTTTTCCATCTAAGTCAATTTTATAATATGTATTTCTGGTCCTAGATGTCATCATTTGAACAATAAGACTATATTTATTAATATATATATATATATTATATTATGTATTATTATATTATTTAATATTTATTATAGTATATATATATATATTATATAATTATAATATTATATTATATTATAGTTTTTATATATATTTTATAATATTTATTATTATTTATATTATAATTATATATATATTTATATTAGTTAAGTATTATATATAATTATTATAGGTATATATTTATATTTATATCATAAGTATATATATATTAATATAATATATATAATATATATATTATATATTATTATATATATTTAGTTATATATGTATTTTAATTTTTATTTATATTTATTTATTATAATATCCATACAATAAAATTTCAAGACTTTGGTAATATTATAGTTTATATATATTATAACTAGCTATATATTTTTATTATAAGTATAGTGATATAATAATTGTATAGTATTATTTATTGATATTTAATATTATTTTATATATATATATAATACATATATATTTAATTAAGTATAAATTATAATATTGTATTATAGGTGTATTTGAAGTTATGATATTATTATATATTACTCTTATGACTATTTTGTTTACACATTGGATTTTGTCTGTGTTTTTATATAGTATATAGTTGTATATTATTATTGTATATTATAGTATATTAGTATGTATTAATTATATAGTATTATATAGTATTATATATATTTGGATATATTATAGTTATTATGATTATATACTGTATAGTATATTTAGTATATGTAGTTATATTTTAGTAAATTTAATTGTATGCTAATTTGTAAGTTATATTATTTATATAATTATATAATTTATAATTAATTATTGTATATTAATTATATGAGTTATATATATATTATTAGTTATTTAATCTAATTAATTTTTTTATACATGGTATTTTATAAGATAATAATATATTTTGCTATCAATATTATAACTATTAAGGTATAATAATTTATAGTATAAATTTTTTATTATGCTCTTGATCTTTTCTTTAGATTTATATTGTAATATTATACTTTATTAATTATATTTTTTATTATTATATATTAATGTATGAATTTATATAATGTATTTATATAGTATTATATTATTATATTATTTTATGTGTAGTTATGTATTGATATTATTATTTATATTATAGTCTTATATTTTTACGTATATGTATATATATTTATATTATTATATAAATAATTTATTTTATTATATTTATATTTATTATAATCTATATTTATTTTAGTTTTTTTTTTGTATATAGTTCACTAATGTGTTATTTGGACTCGATACTTCTTTAGTACTTAAATAGTTATAGTTAGATTTTAGTATTAGTATTTATAGTATATTATATATATGAAATAAGTGTAAATAAAATGTCCTGAAATTTTATCCATCATTTTTATTATTTATTAGTACGATTATTATATTATATATAGTATATTATATATTATTAATTGGACATTTCTTACAGATGTTTGACTTTTCAGTTGTTATATCGGGGAAAATATTTTCGCTATAGTAAATAAAACAACGATTATCTCGGCGTCGCTTGTTTCTTTATTGCTGGGGCAATTGTCGTTTATTTTTATTGTCGATTATTGTAATTTTTATATTTTTTAAGAATATTTAACATAATGATTTTTATTTAGTTATTATTGATTTGATAGAATTGTTATTATTTATTTTTATTTATTATTATTTTTATATATTATTATTATTAATTATTAATTAATTTAATTTATTATTTATTATATTTATATAAACTTATTTATTTTTATTAGACTTTTATTATTATTATTAATATTATTATTTATTTTAATTTAGTGAATTTTTTAGTATTTTTTTACTAATATATTCTTTTATATATTATCATTATCTTATTAATTTATTTATTTGATTATTCTTTAATCGTATTTATTATTTTATTTATATCTTATATATTTTATTATTATAAATTTGGTATTTTAAATATTAATATAAAAATAATCTCACATTTGTCTACTCTCACACATATTACAGGAAACCTATATCCTAATTATATAACTGCTGAGCTATTTAATTGTCAGATTAGCGGGGGACATATGACTCTAATCTATATATTATTATATTGGGATATTCCTACTATTATATCTATAAATAATGTGAATCCGTTCCCAAAAAGCGATCATCTGCCGGGACCGGGTAAATGAAAGCACCGTGAGGAGATTGGAATGATCCGTACTATTTAACCCTACGATTATGGAGAGGGCGAGCGTATTCTGAGAAAAGCATCGTCAAGTGCCTTTGGGAATATCATATGTTTAATGAAGGATGGCCCCAACAATACGGAGACTTCTTATCACATGGCGTTAGAACTGGAATATTTTTATTATACCACTATAAATATTTCTCTAGCTATTAATGAAAATTTATTAGTTGCACTTGAGATATACTTCGAAATATATATGGGTGAGTCAAATTTGTTAAATAACCTTTGAGCTGCTTCTCTTTAGAATAACATATAAACTATTGGTAGTTTGAGCGTGTAATGAATTTGCAGTTTTGCTAATTTATAGTATAGTTTTTTGGTCTATTTATAGGTAGTATATTATTTTTTATTCTTATTAATATTATTTTATTCAATTAATTTATAAATATCTTGTAAATAAATAATATATGCTGTTGAAGAGCACTAGGATGTTGTGGTTATATTAATATGATATTATTAATTTTTTTTTATTTCAATATAGTATTATGTTTTTATTTATTGTTTTTATTAGTTTTGTAGTATTATATTAGTTATGTTATTTATACTATGATCTTTTTCATAGCTAAATTGTTCAGATTTTTAGTCTACCTGGACAAACCCCTCTTTTTAACTCCTATTTAGTTTTTATTATTATTTTTTTATATACATACATTATTAATTTTAATATTAATCTTTTTTTTTTTTTTTTGTTTTTTTTCATTTTCTTTATTTTTTAGTGTAGTGGCCTATGATTGTATGCTACTTGGTACGTTTTGTAAATCAATGGTTTTAATATTTTTATGAGTGACTACCACTATATATATGTAGTATTGATGTATAAGCACTAATATATATATATATAAAAATATATTATACCATCTGTATGCCAATAATTCAATTTTTTTTAATTTTAATTATTTTTGTTATAATAGTATTATTAATATTATTTCATTTTATATTAACACAAAATTTACTCTTCTTATAATTTAGTATTAAATATTTAAAACTTACAATCTGGACATCTCGAGGCACAGATTCATCCGAAAAGTTTTAATTATATTAATCTTATTTTGGAAAATATTATTGTATTAATTCAAATTTATTTTAATTTTAATTATTAATGTATGTAAAATATAAATATTAAAGGCCCACTCATGATCGTTGCTCTTCACCAGACTCCTGTAAGCGTGAAACGCTTGTCAGATGTTCTGGACGAACGGCCTCTTACTATGACATTCGGGATTTTTTAATCTCATTAAGATTAATAGTTGTATGATTCTTCGCATGTTCTCCATCTTCATGAGCTTTCTTCTTCATGAGGCGTTCCTCACGTATATCCATTTTACCATCTGGTTGTCTGATCTCTCACTGCGTTTAACCATGCTCTTCTATTTAGTTAATAATCAAATCGTCTGTTCCGGGTTCTATTCGCTATTCATCCTGTAAATCAGAAGATTCTATCGAGCATATCGTAGCTGTTTCTTTTCAATAAAACCCAGTATAATCGTTCACACCATCAAGCTCCTCTCTTATTCTGAATTCTCTATTCTCATTGCCTAAAATTGATCTTCATTATGTAACGGCCATTTATATTTTAATACTCTTTAAATTTTCAAGTGATTATTCTCTCAGCTTTTCTTCAGTTTTTGGTAGTGAGTTGAGCGTATCTTTCATACAGGGGGAATTGCTTACCTCATTAATTGAGTATTAGCGCTATTGATATTAAATAGAGATCGTGGTAAGGAGGTAGGGGAGCAACGTATATTAATCATATTTTACCATATTCGTATTGTTGTATTTAATTTACTTGTCTCTAGTTTATATAAACGATTTATATAGGCTATTATTTTAAGGAGGTTAGTATTATATTGAAATATACTTTTCAATTTATTATTCTTTTTTTACAAACTACTATGATATATTATACATTATCTCACGTTCCTCGAAGCATATATCACAAGTATATTATAACTGATCAATTAATGCAACTGAGCTTTCACTTTGATCCATCTCACTATAATTATTCAATTCCTGCCATTTTCAATTTACTTATTTATTACAAATACGGTTTTATCGTTTCTATCAGTCTTCTCTTATTTATCCTTATTATTTTTATTCCTGCTGTATCTCTCACTTATCATCCACTACAGCATATTTTATATAAACTCTGAGACTGAGCCTCTATTTGAAATTCGTACTCACCAAACGCAAGGTATTCATACACTATGTGTATACAAAGACATGATCGCTCTACACTCGTGATTTCTTGTAGATCATATTTTTTCTTCACTCACAATAAATATATTCCGTAACAGGATAAATACTATCTCTTCCTAAACTATGCCTAAAATCATATATACTGTTTATCACTTCCGTATATAAAATTCTAATATACTAATTCTTCATCGTCCATTTCTTTGTTTAAGACTTTATAGGTCTTCACTTTTGACATATAACTATTTTCGTATATAGTGCTTCACTTAGTGATTGGGAATCAGCTTTATATCTTATACTAACCTTTTTAAGTTTTATATATACGTGATAATTTATTTCAAACCTTTCATATTATGTAGCTATAAGTATTATATATATTATATATATGTATATTATATATTTCCCAATAGAGAATTTTTAATATATATAATGCTTCTCGAGGTATAGTATATTTTATACTTACGATCAAAAAAGCATATCTCTCCAGGTTTACAAAATAGCCCATACATTTTCATGTTAATATATTTACTCAACCATCTTTAGAAGGAATATCTGCTTTAATAGCGATAATATAAAATCAATAGTTGATCTATTTTTTGAGGCCTAAATAGCCTATGTTGCTACTATATATTGTTATTCACTAATATTTTCTTATCTTCATATCTATGATCTCCAATCTTTTTTTTACTTAATATATTTCGTTATCTTCTAATACTTCTTTGCGAGAGTAATTAATTTGTGTTAGTATATTATAGCAATTTCTCTTATTGTAATTTTCTACAGGTCTTGCTTATCTACCCTTTTTTATTTTAAAAATTTGGGGTAACATATTTATCTATGATCTGGTTTTTCTCAATTCTTTAGGTGTCCTTCTTCTCGCACACTTTTGCATATAATTAATTCTTTCATCCATACTAGTTCTCTATCTCTCGCAACTTACTCAAGTTTCTGGGTATCAATTTTCAGCCGTGCTTTTCGTTTTCTATCTTCTCACTCAATAGGCATATATGCCTATTATTTCGTCCGTGATAGCACTCGTCTGCTTCACTCACCTCCCTCGTTATATCACTTCATGCATATCTCGCTCATTACCACATACTATTTGTATATTCTTTCAGCAAAAATCCATATAGGTTGAGTCGTATAAGAAGAAGGTCGGGTCCGTTAACAACGTTCCATTCTCATTCATTATTGCATATGTTGGAGGTTCTGTTCCTTATAACGGTCTAACTTAAATTATTAATTTTTTCTATACCTTCTTTTTTTTCTGTCAAGTCTCTACTATTCTCAAGATCGCTATCAATATCTCTCCCCTGTATTGATATTGTATTCACTTACCTACATTATCCTCTCTTTTTTATCTATTACTCACTACTTAGTAGTTTAATATAGCTTCTTATACTATAGCTTTCAATACTGTAGTTTTTTAAAATCTATTATAAATATAATTTTTATATATCAATTTTTACATTTATTCTCAAATGACTGTTCATAGGTATAACTCTATTCTAGTTCCAAACTATATCATACAGTTTTATATAAGCTGTTGTTTTTTCTTTTTTTCCAAATAAATATTGGTTTTGGTTTCTAATGATTCTCAGATACGTCCCAATTTATCACTGAAAACTCCTAACCTTTCTCCATAGTCTTCTTACATCCTTTTCCAATCCTTTCTTCGTACATATTCTCTTATGGAATGGTGTTTTTACAATCTGGTCTCCCGGTGTCTCAGACTGCATCGGTTTCGATGGTCTGCTCTAAACGGCTTCACCAGTTTGCCTGACCATTTCATTTAACCACTCCATCGGTGGTCGCATCTCCGTATTACGATGGTATATTCACTTTCAAAATCCTTTAAAATATTCTTTTGTTGTTTGTTAATTATTAAATTATCTATTGATATTCTCTCCATAAGTTCTGCTTTGCAGTCATCTTCATCGGATACGCATGTCCTATATCTAATTTCCTATTTTATAGTATGTGATTCATTATAGCTCATTGTTGTTACGTCTAGTCACAACAAAGTCTATGATGCTTAATTCTCCGCCAGATTTTCTTTATTTCCAAACTATAACGCTCCTATCACATTTCTCAATGCCTTCCTGCGATCGTACGTGACGTGTTCTATGTTTCATATCCCTAAAAACAATACATGAATCGATGTACGGGACTACCTATTTTGAAACGTTCTGCAAATTCTTTGATAAAAGATTCCTCATCTTCCAAGCTGGTCTGTCCTTAGCTGCGGTGCGTCACCTGTTATTAAATGGTCTCATTAATGATTAACTTATTTTACTTTTCTTTTTCGCGTTTGTCTTTTATTGAAGCGGACATTAATACGTAGAATTTTTTGCTCGATGTTATCTTTACTCAATATTAGGTATTTATTATAGCAAAGTATTGTAAAAGTAAATTTAAATTTATAAATATTTATTACATTCATTTTGATCAAAAAATTATTTTTGTAAAAAAAAAAAAAAAAAAAAAAAAAGAAATTTTATAGCAAGATTCTTGTTTCCTTTTCATGTTACATAAATTTGAATTTTCGAGTTCAAGAATCGTTAAATAATGTTTTCCTTGACCTTAAATTAATATATAATTGTGAAATTTATCTCATAACATAAAATATTATTGTGAAACTTAAAAAATTTCCATCATACTTAAAAAATTTTTTGTGTAATTTAATATTGTATTTAAATTATAATTACTTAATTTAAAAATTGATGTTATACTTTCTTCACTAAGAGATGATAATATTATTATTCTTAAATAATATATAATTATTATATATTATATATTATAGTAATATATAATAAATTATATTATATTATATTATATATATAAATATTTATATATATTGATATATTATATATATAGTATACTATATATCTATATATAAGTAAATAATCTCGTTTAATAGAGTCTTAATCTAGTAAGAAAAGTAATTATTTATTACTGTTTTAAGCTATATGTTTGTTAATTTTTCATTTTTTCAAGATTGAATCTTGTAGAATAAATAAATCATTAGAGGGCTTCAAAAAATGATATTTATGTAATTTATATTATGTTTATAAATATGACTAAGTATATGGATAATGATTAACAAAATTTTCTGATTCTTCAGAAATAATATTTCATTATTTTAAAAAAGTGACATTAAACACACAAAACAGCTAAGACAAATTTAAATGTAATAACGTGACATTAAAGTTTTATCCTAATTCTGAATTCTTCAACATGTTTTAATTCTTTGTCACACTGACAAAGTTCGCTTGTAGTAAAGTAATTGTTATCTTTTAACTTTATGTTTATTGCTTCCAACATATATTATATTAGTATATTATTATATCTTCATGATTATATAATTAATTATATTTATTAGTAAATCACAAATATTTATATTTAATTTTAAAAGAAGATAACTTTTTAAACTTTTTAAGTTTTAAAGGTGGATGTACTTAGGTTAAGTGTATCATGTAAACTTTCTTATATTTTTTTTTATATTATTTTAATTTTAACATTGCCTATATCTATATATGTTTACTATAAATTTTAGTAAATTATCTTTAATTGTCTTTATAATATTAATTTGTATAATATATAGTAATTTATATATATATATAGAATGATATATTATTATTATGAAATAGATATATATATATAAATTGAGACAAATTAGATTTTATAATATGACAAATCAAGACAAAGCGCAATTATATATTATTAAAATATAATCTTTACAAATTTTAGGTATAATATATTATAATAAATATGACATCTCTATTATAAAGGAAAAACATCTTTTTAATATTTAATAAATTATATATATAATATATTAATAATATATTATATATTATAATTATATTTAATTTTTATTATTATGTATATATAATTATGTTTAAACGAAATTAATTTAGAAGAAAAAAATTTACCTGACAATATATCAATTGGTTTGTGAAATAAGTTCACTTACGAATTTCGAATTGAGGGTGAATTTTATTTAAAAATTCATCGTAGATTTATATCGAAACTAAGGATTCTAAAAATAAAAAAATAATAGATAACAAACTATTATAAATATAATTATAAATTATGATTACAAAATTTTCTAAATTACTGCCTAAATAAAAAAAGTGTTCACTTTGGCATATTATGACAGTAAAAAAAATGAAGAAATAGCCAAATCTCCCGCAATCAATCAGTGTTATCATATAAAATAATTATCATGTAATATTTGAGAATACTTATTATTATTTATTATTTTTGTCTACTTTATTTAGTCTATTTGAGACTAAAATCGTATTAGTGTAATTATTATTTATATTATGACTTTCATTATTTTATTTTTTCAACTATATTTAATTATTTATAATATAATTTTATATTTACCTTTCTAATTATTGATTAGTATTGGATTTTTAAGAAGGTATTTGATCTAGGTGTAGATTTTATACAACGAGTTGTTGATTTTCAAAAATTGGACGAATGCTTAAAGATAGTTAATCAATTAGCTTGATAGATTGAGTTACTATTAGCTGAATAATCTACTTTATGATTTTTCTTTCTGATGAAATTTTAAGTAAACAGAAATATAGAAGAGTTGTTCTAGGTCCTCTTCTTAATCGCTCATTATATAATATATATAAGTGCTTTTTGAGCTTAAGTTACAGTCTATTGAGGTAATCATAATATCTAATATTGCTATTAATTCCACCTCATATAAGTTTTTCTTTGTATAGAAATAATGTGACATCTTTGAATGAATTATAGATTGATATAAGGGTTATTCTCAATGTCTTCTACTATATATGTTAATGTTAGTTAATTCTGTATATTTGTCATTTATTTTATCACTATAATTACATATTTATGAAAATTTAAATTTACATTTATTGCTTCAATAGTCATTTTTGAATATGTTTATGAAAATGATATTTGCTTGCATATAGTATTTCTATAATTATTTATTATTGTTCTAATAATTTGCTTTCTTATGCACTCTATTATTCTATTTTGCAATCTTTATATTTGCCTTTTTGCCACTTCCCTTTTCACTTTTATCACTCCTTAAATCAATTTTTGTGAGCTTTTCTATCTACTGAGATTATATTTATGGTATAAATAATTTTGTAACCTATTAAGTTGATTATAGCTCATATAGTAATGAAATTTTCTTTAGGATTTTCCTTTTTTATTATTATTATTATTATTTAATTATATTTATTTTAATTTAATGCATATAATATAAAAAAAATTTCCTCATTTTGCTAAGAATATTAAGTTTATTTGTTGTTCATAACTTTATTATAAGTTTATAATTCTTTATTAGTCTTGCTATTTGATTATATATATATATATATGATGCCTGCACTTTCTCTCAAGCAAGATCAATTTAGTTATGGTCTTTCAAATGGTGTATTTAAAGTATTTTGTCTTTTATTTTATTTTCAACTCGTTCCTTTCTCACGCTGTTTGAGTCATCTTTGTAAACTTTTACTATTTTCCGTAAATTCCACATATTTATTTGGTTTGAATCATCTATTAAAAGAACAATCTCTTCTTTTGTGTGATTCTTTTCTGTGCTAACTGCATTTACTTTTTTTGCAAGAAGGAACATATCTTATCCATCTTTTCCAAAATAAATCAGCAAGATACTGGACTTGTTTCCATCCTTTATATAAGTAGCAATCTTTTTTCTGGAATAATCCTGGAGGAAAAGTTATATTGCATTTAAGAGTTATAGATGATTTGGTTCAAAGCTTTCTAAGTTTTCTAATCATGTTGAAATTCTGTATATAGTCTGTTATTTATAATAATTCTAAATCTCACAGAAAAAGTGTTCAAAAGGTTAAATCAAAATGTCTCCTTTTTTGAATTAGTGTGAAGGATGTAAATATTTCTGCAATATTTTCTGCAATCTCTCAAAGACTCCTCTTATGAGAACTATGAGGTGGTTGGAATATCCATGTTTTCTTTTTGCTCAAAAAATTTATTTACTTATGCTTTATATTGTATTATGATACTAAAGAAATATTTTTTTAGCTTTTACAAAGTTCAATCCATTCATTATCTGATCGGATCAATTTCACTTTGCCTCTGCGGCTGATAATCTCTTAGAGCATTGATAAGAGCATCAGTATCTAATGATATAACATTTCTAAATGTATTGCTCTGCTTCTACTACCTAAACATGAGAATATTAATCCATCTTTTTTTTCTCTTATCTCCTTTCCTTACTACAATAAAGGGCAAAGGCATCTATACAATACTTGTAAATGTGGTACATCACATTTTAATCTACTTTCGGCAAATCTCCCTCACTGCTGAGTTGCCTGTATGGAGCTTCTGCAATAAATGCAATCTTTTAGGATTCTTAATAATTCTACTTGCTCCAATGAAATCGCGCTTTTCATCTTAAAGCATTTAAATACTGTTTGTTCTTCTTTGTTAATTTTATGGTAATGTCTCATTATTAGCATTTAACATGACTATTGGCAAGATAATTGGATTTTTAAAATCAAATGATACATCATTCAGATTTTTAATCCTCTCACCTTTTTTTCTTAATTTCATATATCTATAAATGGGTAGGAATTTGTCTAAGTCACTAACTTTGAGTGTCTTCTTTCTTTTTATTTGTGTCAGTCAATCCAAAAAAAAATATGATCTATTCTCTATAAATATGGATTAACTGAAATTATTTAAATTCTGTTGATGTGAATGGCGGAAAAACCTAGGTTTTATGCAATTTGTTTAATCTTTAAAAATAGCTAGCTTTGGTGAAAATGACATCATCCCATTGACACAGAATTGTTTCCTTAAACCACATTTTAGGTAAGTTTGTATTATGGCGCATTTACAGTTTAGTTTTATTAATTATCATTTTCATAATTCTATTTATTTTTTTAATTTGCCTCAGGATTATGCAGCTTGTCTTTGTAAATAATTGGACGTCATGCTTGCAGGTTTTATTAAGTTTCATAAACTCATTAATCTAGATATGCCTATTAATTCTATATCTGAATATTTAGCCTATTTTGTGGTAACATAATTCCATTGCTTATTATGGTTTGTGATCTAATATAATGATTAACTCTATATGGTACAATCTTTTGAATCTTTTGATTCATTTTTAATATATGTAATACAATTTCCCCTGACCAAAAATAACTCTTTTTTATTTTCATATCTATTATCATTTTTTAAAATTTGATGTATTTGACAAGCTATTTGGCTTCACTAAGTTTCTCTTCTTGGAATAAGTTAACAATAAATTTTATTATGGTATCAAATCTTGTTTTAGATAAAGCCTAATTGATACAATATAGTATCATGATTTCTCTTTATCCATAATGATAAATTAATATGTCCACTTATATGCTTGAATATGCTATTTGAGAACCATTGAATATGTATGTAGTTTCATTCTCACTTTGTACTTAGAGCATATTTGGATATTATTGCCTATTGGAATTTGAAAAATCATATTAGTCTTGAATACATCACTGTTGCATTTTTAGTAATCCTTATTTATATAATATATGGAATTTCAATCATTCTTTTTTTATATCTTAATTGGCAAAATTTTGAAATATCATTTAGCTAATAGTATATGGACTTATAAATCTAGTGGAGATTATTAATATAGAAAAAAAGCAACTAAGAGTATATAATTTTTGAAAATTGTTTTTCCTTTTCTTGTATATAAAGTAATTGTTTTTCATTATATCTATTTCTGGGTCCCAACTTTAGCCTAATACTTTTTGTAAAGGTAATTTATCTAAAGAAAAAAGTTTATTATATCTTTTATTATAATCTTACTTAAGTCTTGTTTTTATTCAATATTTTCTAAAAATTTCTTTGCATTAATAGCTACTTTGAGCGATTATCTTAATACCACTATTTTCAAAACATTTTCTTTTAACTTCTTTTTAACCGCTATAGCCTCATTTTCTGATTTCACAGACTTTTAACAATTATAAACTAATGATTTCTAATTATGGATCTTTTGGCTAATATAACTTTGAATTTCTCTTACTTCAATGTTTAATTTTGGTAAAGTTTGCTTCAAGAATAATTTGTTCAATTGAAGGTGAGTCTACTTCTTCAATATAATGAATCTTTAACTTCTTTTTATTTTTCTTTCTGGTATTTATAAATTACCATCGAGGAAACTATATGGAATGCGCTGATAATCTATTTCTTTTAACAATGTACCATGTATTGATACAATCTTCTCTATATATCTGCATTATGAAAGTCATATTTTCTTTCTGAACTTAAAAGGATGCCTTGTAGGATTTAGAAAATTTAGTCCCCTGTGTGCCTTGTGATAATCTATTATATAAAAGAAATCCTATTGTTGGCAAATCTGCATTTAGAATAATTACTGCTACTTCAATTTTTTCTTTGTGGTGGATACACTATGTGTTTAAAGTAGAATTGTCATTGTTTATAATTTCATTGTTTCTCAACTTTTCGTGACAAAATTAAGTTTATACTTTTCCATCATTTATCTACTGAAATTTGTAAAAAATATTCTTTATCTTTTCAAAGAATCTTAATTTTATAATTGTAATACAATTTTTCTAAGCTGATTTTGTTAATACAACAAAGTCAACTGATTAATTCCTTGTTTTAATGTTAAAGTTTTCTTCAATACTTGACAATTTACCTGTATATATTGTTTCATTTGTGTAAATGTTATTTTTCAACCTTATTGTTCTTCTTTTAATCCACTTTGATCTTCAACATATGTGTCACAATGCTTGTTCAAGGATTCTTTCAGAGAAAAACTTCTTGAGCATTTTGTTTCCTCAAGTCGGCGTCTTCTTCTTGTATTTGTTTTGTAAGAGTTTATAGAAGAAATGTTTGCTTGTCTTTTGTGTCCATATGGTTGAAGATCATGATTGGCTTTTTCCAATCATGAATTAATTTGATGCCTCTTTCGGCTGGATCATTCACCATCTTCAACTCAATGGGTTTTAATCAATTACTTTGATTCATGTTCTATTAAATAATTTCATTTTTTGATTCTTATGAAGTTGATAGATTATTATTACTATTAGTATTTCTATTATTTTCTCTATCATTGTAGCACGTTCTGATAGATGGACTTTCTTCCATTTTAAAGGCCCAATTTTCTTTATATAAATATACATATATTTATGGTTTTCAGATTCCTCATCTCAATATCATAAATTTCTAGATTTATTTAATATGTATGTTTTTATTTATCTGTCCATACTAGTAGTTATATCTATACTTTTATGAGGTTTCATATATGACATACCTAATAAAAGTAATTAATTTAATGCCATAAAATGCGAGATATATCGTCAACGAAAATTACGTTTTGTCAAATCACTTTTCATCTCCACCTAAAGCTTTTATTTTAAGTAAAATGCAGGATAAAATGTTTCTAATTTGCTCTACTTTTGTGTTTAGAAGGTTTTGGCTTCATTACTCCTGATTCTTTGAAAAAACTATGCAATATGCTGAATGACTGAATGATCAAAACTGCAAGAATAGAGTTCATTTTATAAGTAAAAATGCAAATATTAATATAAATTAAATGAAAAAAACTATGCAATATATTAGATGATAAAATGAGAGTAAATAAGCAGAATAAATTACGAGTAAAGTTGCAAAATTTGAAATTTAATTAAAAGAAAATTATGTGAAAAAGGTCGAGTGACAAATGATAAAAGCTGTGCATTTTGAGTTCGTTTTAAAAGTGAAGTTTTAATAATTTATGTGAACTGTAAAAAAAAATTAAACTAGTTGGATCGCTAAATGTTCAAAAGTGAAAAAATTAACTTCATATTAACTGCAAATCAACTATTAAACAAGTTGGATGGCAAAATGTTCTAAACAGTCTAAATTAACTTCATATTAGCTGTAAAAAAAGCTTTATAACACGTTGGATGACAAAATGTTCAAAACTGTGCAAATTAACTTTATATTATCTGATGTAAAACTTTTAAACAAGTTGGATGAGAAAATGTTCAAAACTATGCAAAGTAACTTCATATTAACTGATGTTAAACTTTTAAACAAGTTGGATGAGAAAATGTTCAAAACTGTGCAAATTAACTTTATATTAACTGAAAGAACACATATTAAACCCATTGGATAACAAAATATTCAAAACTGAAAATTAACTTTATATTAACTGAAAAATATTCTAAAGACGTTGGATGACAAAATGTTCAAAACCTTGCATATAATTACCTTTCATTATTATATATTAATAATAACTTAAAAAGAACTTTTAAACAACGTTGAATTTGATAAAAGTGAATTCAAAGCTGTGCAACATAACTTACTAAAAAATCAAAATATATTTTGTAATTTATATTAAGTACAAGCAAGCATATTTACCTTTTTCATGGTTGGATAATAGTAACTCAGTAGAGATTGAACAATACTTGTAAATATATAGTAATGTTAAACTAGATAAAAAAAGCTATGAGCAATAATAAGACTTAGGTTGCACTAAATAAAATGTAATTAATACTATACAGAATAACTACAATTGAGTTCTAATATTATAGGTAGTATTAATAATTGTTTAGAATTGAATTAAATAATCATTAATTGAAACAATCTATGTAACTATGATAGAATGATTGAATGAACCTATACTTAGTAGAAGTTTACTATATATATATTATATATATATTTATATATAATATATAGTATATATATATAATATATTATATGTATATATATATATATATGATATATAATATATTAATATATACTTATATAATAATATAGTATATTTAATATATTATATATATATATATATAGTATATATATTAATATATATTTCAAGATAGTTAAAAAAATAGTATTATATATATTATACAATATATATTATATATATATAATAAATATATATTATATATATAATAATAATATAAAATACTAACTAATGAAAAATGTTAAAAAATTTAATATATTTAACTGAAAGATAAAAAACAATAATTAATAGTGAACAATAAATTAAGCCCGCGAGGATTAACAGATGAATCAAATA
>JABUQX010052239.1:0-17500 GCA_015478945.1 Trachelipus rathkii
AAAGAGGTATAAGTAATATCCTAAAAATTCCAAACTTGATGCCAGACGTGCTAAAGCAGTCAAAAAAAGACAGAAAATTTTAGAAAGATGTCCCTACACAGAAAGTTAATGAAGGTAAGAGCAGTAAAACATGAGTTTAAAGCAGAGTCTGATAACCAAGGGCCTCTCAATCAATATATAGTTAAATTCCTTAAGTAATAGCAGTAAAGCAGTAAACAATTTTACAAGTGCATACAGCTAATCAGAAAAGGGAAACCAAAGAATTTCTCCCTAAGGTTGTTGACGTGAGATAATGGATGTACATCAAAACTAACACCCGGAATCATACTAGATTCTGTTGCTGTTGGTGAAATAAAAGCAAAACAGTGCTACAAGATTAACGAACTCTGCTTTTACTAGCTGTTGTTGTAGCAAAGTTGATAAATGCTCATTCTATGTTTTTACATCTTAAAAATTGTCGTACAATTTTATTAAAGAAATTTAAAATCAAATATTTTTTGGATGGTGACTGTCCTTAACATATAGTTATTAGAATCATTGGATGAATTTGTTTTTTCTTTCTATAGTACGTCGAAAACTTGGGAATCAATCGTGTTATGTGCGGAAAGTTGTTGTTGATATACTATTTATTAAATTAAGACCTGATATTTTCCCATGGAAATGTGACACAGGAGAAGGAGGGTTTTCTGTAAAATTTAGCAGAGAATCAGCATGCTATTATGAATATAGAGAACAAAGTTGATTTGTCTCTAAAGAAGAGTGCACAATGCTATAAGCATCTTATATGAAAGTATTCATAAAGTTCCTTATCACTCAAAAAATGCTTGACAAATGTAAGAGCTGCCCCATAAAAGGAAAATGTAAAGAACAATACTCAAAGAAAAATAGAGAGAAATTATTAATCAATACAAGTTATACACGAGTCTCTTCATGCTTTGTGTCGCGCGGGGGAGTTATAAAACAAAAGCTTTTGAACAGAAGAATACACTAATTAAAAAAAAATACACAAAAATTCAAGAAAATAGAGTATAGCTGGAGCAGATGAAAAGAGAAAAAAAAGTTACACCTAAATCTCCCCATTGTTTATGAACTATTTGTGATCAACAGTAGTGGACGTTATTTACCTAGAAATATTATTATAATTTGAAAAATGTTATTAATAATTAAATTTTCTAATATTGTTGGTTATATAATAAAACTGTTTGCTTTGAAAAAATAAAACAGGTAAAAGTGCGTTGGACGGCTATGGGAAACGTATAGAACATCGATTACTAAAAAAAATATTTTTTAAATTCATCCATGATATGAACAATTTTTAAAGTAAATTTTCAATAATTTTTTCGTTTTAATAGTTGTATGTGACACTATATGGGCGCAGTAAATAGCTGCAATATTTATTACTATTTGTTTTATTAGAAAAAATAACGAACCGCTGGTCAGGGAAAATTTTGGCGAAATTGGTCAGGGATAGTCAGAATTTTTCAAAATTTAAAATTTCAGAATTAAAACACAGTGAGTGTTATAAAAAAACGAGCACGACGCGAGTTACAAGGACTTGAGTAATATGTGCTTGATCTATACTTTTGGTTTTTAAACAATTGGAATCGCTGTTGGTAGATAGGACACAGTGAGTGTGGAGAATAAAACAAATAAGAAAAATAACAACGTGATTTATATTACAATACAAGTGGTCAACAATTGAGTGATAATGGAGAGTTTATACATTTGGAGAGAAAATCAGAATTGATAAACTGAATTTTATATGAAACGAAAATCATTTCCACACAATTCAGAACAAAAAGGACATGTCATACAGTATGTCGGAATCCCATCACAAGTTGGGTAGAATGACTATGATCAAAGATTACGAGTAAGGCAGCCGTAAACAGGGAAAGTAGCAGAACTTATACAAGAAATTAAGAAAAAACAAGCTTCTGATGAGCATTTCTTGCGATTTTTTCGGTAAGTTTGACAAAAATAACGAACGAGAACTCGAGCATTTCTTACGTTTCGTAAAGCACAAATACAAAAAATGAAAACGGCTATATATATAATAATATACATATATCAAATATATATGTGATATATGTTTATAGGTATATAATTATAACATCAGCTATTTATATCTTATATATATAATATATACATTAGATTTTAATATTCTTCTTATATATATTTAAAATATACACTAAGAATGAGATAAAAACGGCTATATATATTATATATATATATATATATACCAGGTAGAGTAGTGTATTAATATAGTAATTATAATATAATAGTATTTTATAAATAAAATATTATATTAATTATTAATATAATATATAGTATATACAATTTTTATTAATATATATATATATAATAAATATATATAAATATAGTATAGTTATTATAATATATATATATACCTAATTTTTTAAAATGATTTTATTTGATTAATAAACGTGATAGAACTTACACTGGCGAGCAGGTCTTAGCTGTGTGTATCCGTGCTTACATTTGAGTAGACGAATAGTAAAATATGGTCTATTATACACCAGTGGCTTCCATATATATTATATATATATATATAATATATATATATATATATATATTATATATATATATATATATATCATTATAACAAATTATATATAATATAATAAATATAAAATTAATAAAAAGTTTAGTAGATTAATAAAATATATATATAAATATAATATATATATATATGTAAACACCAGGTAATATATATAATAAATAATTAATAGAAAATATTAAAATAATAAATATATAAAGTATTTATATAATATATATAATATATATATATATAACTATATATATATATATTATTTATATTAATATATAGTAAGTAAATAAAGGTAAAATAAAAATATATTATTAAAATGATATATAATAAATCAATATAATTATTATAATATATAATATTATATAATATATATATATAATATATAAGAATATATATATATATAATGAATATTAGGGTTAACATATTTAATAGGAGTAAAAGTGATACGGTAGGGTATCAGTAGGAGTATCTGACACAAATGCTCATCGGTATAGCAGTTTAATTTTTGGTTGTATAGTGATAAAAATTGTGAGTACTTGTTGAGTCTGGTATCACAGTAAGCAGAGAGTGAGTATCGAACAGAAAAATTTTGGTGAGTCGCGAGGTCAAACACTAATATTATAATAAACTAATGAGTTTAAATAAAGTCAGTATAATGACAGAAAATTTAAAATATATGGTTATAATAAATAACTAAATATAGAAGTTATAGAAGCAGTAAAATATAATATAGCAGATAAGTTATAAAAGGCAAGTTAAATAGACTAAGTTAAAAAACAATGAGTACATATATCACTTAAATCCTACTAATCATCCACCTATTTTGTTAGTCCGCGCAAGACTGGGAATGTTTGTAGGACGCGATAGCACCAGATAACAACATATACCTAAGTTAGTTAGATATTAATCACGCTACAATTACACACATAGGCAATAGTCAGCCTTTAACCAGGATCATCGTAAAGTATCCCTTACATACTTTAATGAAAACTCGTTGTGGTCAGAAAATACACCTGAGAGGCTTTCACTATGCATCTGTCGTCATATGTGAATAATAATTTTCGATACTCTGGGACACCATGTGGGTTCTTCACCATAACTGTAGTAACAAATCTGACAAATATATGCTCATTCAGATACTTCATTACGAACTCCTATTCACTGACCTTTCCTCTCGAGCACTTCTCTGCCAAATCTTCTCATCATTTCTCCTCTCTCCAGGCAATTCATCTATACCGACTCAATCACTTTCTTTGGTCTTACTAGACCAGAATTTTCGATTTACACAACAAATATTCTTACACTACACAATATACTAAAACCTTACCGCTTAACCAACTGACTATTATCCAAACTTTCCACATAGCCCAACCTCATCAGATCAATATATTCATTTATATATCTCTTCTTTTTTCGGTGGTTAACATCATCAACTCCCTAAATATCTTCACCTCCTCATTTTATAAATTTCTTCTCACACCCTAACACACTTAAAATACCCCTAAGATTGTCCATGCTAAAACACATTGTACTTATAGAATCGTTCCTACTATATTCAGATCCATAGTCCTTCACTACTATATATTAATACAGGTAACAATATACCTCATGTTGGAACCCCTATGCACTCAAGAATTAGTTCTTACATCCATCTTATATATATATATATATATATATATATATAAATATATGTGTTTATATAATATAAATATTTAATAGTATATAATATATATATATATATATATATATTATATACTAGTAGCTGTATATAATTATCGATGAATTCAAGGATCTCTCGTATTAATATAAAGAAATAAAGTATTATTTAAAGATTATGGTCAAAAGTACTATATTTGAATCAGTTCAATGACTTGTCTAGAAAAATTTTCCAAGTTTTCAATAAAAATTCTAAGGTTCAGAAATTGTGTTAAGTTAATGTTTTTTAAGAAAAAGGGAAGTGCCCTTTTCTGGAATTATGCTCAGAAAAAAAAAATTTGTGATTTTCTTAAAAGAACTTATTTGGCCTATTTTAAAGTACAACTAGAAATATTTATATTGAGACTTTAGATAATTTTTTTCAGAAATATGAAAACTGAATACAAATATATAAGAGACAATTATCTCATATATATAATAAGTATAATGATATATATATATATAGTAAATAATATATAATATATAATATAATTAATATATATAGATTAGAACATAGATAGCTTATATTACGTATTAAGTTACAGGTATAATATAAGAAAAGAAAGGAGTTGAGGATCATACTACTGCAAAATGGCGTCGGATAACGGATAAGCTCAGACTGTTAGTGATGCACTTCGCCCATACTAAGCGAAAGACCTCAGGTTCGTGACACTGAGATTCGGTTTACTCTTCAGAAGTGTGTATACTCTCTTCTTGCTCCGTGTTACTCTGACTTTTAGCAATTGGGCATAACCAATCCTAGGTTGATTCCTTTGTCATATAAATGGTGGTGTTAACTGTAAAAATTAAAAGATAAAGAGAAAAAAAAAAAAAAATATAAATAAATATATATAATAATATTGAGATAAAATATAATAAAAAATCCAGACTAATATAACTATATATATAATATGACTATATTATATTATATAGTTTATAATATTAATATATATATATATATATATTATAATATATAATATATATACATATTATATATAATATATTTGGTAATAAGCTGAATATTTCGTCTGACCTTGATATTCGATTATCGATATATATTTTCTGGTAGGTTTAATTGATAATATCGATATATATATAGTTAATTAATATATATATATATATATATTATATATTATTATATATATATATATATATATATTAATATTATATATATATATATATAATTTATATGTAAATCAAATGTCCCAAATGGTTTTGAGATTTGTAGAGTACGAATAGATTGTTGCGAAATAAATGTCCCAAAGTTACTCATTTTGGATTTTTATTTTTTTTGGCCAGGTATTCACTAATACGATACCCACGGGTAAGTCGCCCCGATTCAGGACGTCGGGGTCTCCTCGGCCTCTAGGTTGGACTAACGGGGGAAACCTAATCCCCGCCCTCCGGGGATAGGTCAATCACGGAACCCCGCTCTTTGGTCTTTGGGTGTCGTTGGCGGGGGTTCCTCCGTACCATGCCCCTCCGGAGGGTAATGAAACACCGCCCCTCCTCCGTCCCCCAATATCGGCTTCGAGCCCCCTAAAAAGGGTAATTACCCCTTTTGCCATTGCTGCGTAGATATTTCAGTAAATATATTATATACTATAACACGTATATATATATATATAATAGTGTATAAAATATATAGATATATAATATATATAATAATAGATATATATATATAGCTTACGGAAAAAAGTTAAAACCATTCCCACAACTCCTAGCAAAACTCCAATTCGATGTTTTGTTAATGGAATGTTGCACCTCTCAAAATGAAGGCACTAGGATGTTATTAAAAAAAAAAGTCAAAAATGACTTATCTAATTTCATGGTGCATAAGGTGTTAAAAATCCTAAAAATTTAAAAGAAGTTTAAACTATCAAAAAACGGACAGAGTTGTTACCTGTAATCTAAAAATTTGATAAATCCAGTAATAATATTTTGCGAAAACAGTTTTATCTTGGAGCCAATAGTTTATCTATTAAACCATAAAAAATAAAGCTTTCTCTCCTATTTTCGTAATTTGCAATTCTTTCTTACACTTTTCAACAAACTTTTTTACCTACTATGAAACAAACTATAAATCAATTTACGAATTTTAATTTTTTTTCTAACACAAAGATTATGATTATTTGAGATGAAAAAACTGAATAAACAAATTCATTAAGTTTTCGAAATAAATTTTTAAAAATAGGAACAAAAAAATTATGTGGACCTCACCCTTCAGATGTTAAAAATTAATGACGTTTTGTATTATTATTTATAGATATTTTAAAATTTGAAACGGGTCAAATTAATGCCCAAAAGGATATAGGCCATGTCAACAACCTAGTTCATTCCCAAATAGGGTCGATCGATTAACATATATCGGATAAATCTAAAATATCGATGGTCAGACGAATTATTCATATTAGCCTATATATATAAGTATATATATTATATATATGAAGTATATAATATTATATATATATATATATTATATATATATATATATATATATATATATATATATATATATATATATATATATATATATATATATATATATATATATATATATAATTTTTTTTTATTACATAAAAAAATATTATTTTGCAATATTTTTTTTTCCTAAATACATGCAACTTTTTAATATAAAAAAATAGTTGATAATCGTTAAAAAAATTAGGTATAATATTGATAAATAAATATCAATAGTTCGATAGTTAAAACATATTTCAGCAGTTATTCTTCATCCCTACACAAACAAAATAAAGCCTTAATGTTTTTATAAGCATTAATTTTATATTTTTTAAAAGAAGATATACATTTAAAATGTAAGTGAATTGCTAAAAAAAACTTCAAAAAATTTTTTATACCATTTTTGTAAATTAAAAGTTTAGAGTTTTAATACAATAGTTACATAATATATTCTCACATTAGCTAGGCCTACATAATTACCCTGCTCTATTATTAAAAAATATTTGATTTAGGAGGAGGCTATTTAGCCTATTATACCAAAATTAAGTTCTGCGCTTCATTAAGCCCTATGCTGTATTCAATTCATTTCAATATATTTTATATTTATGGTAGAAATATAAATCTCCCTGGAACTAAAAAACTACCACATAGGTTTTGGGCTCAATGAGAAAAAGTAAATCCAAGGCAATATCCACACCATTCCAAGATAGGCCTAGGCCTATTTAATACCTTATTTCATTTGTCTTGACAAGGAAACCTTTGATTCCAAGTATTTAATCTAAGTGTTAGGAAAACCATGAATTTTCCTGTTGGATAGGTACTGTTTCTTCTTATTTACTGGGACAGTCTCGATGGGCCCCATGTTGCTTATTACCAGTCTCTCTACAGGGTTCACACTGAAATTTTGAATTTGATTTCCCTGACTTTCCCTGACTTTCCCTGACCAAATCTGCAAATTTTCCCTGACCAGCGTGTTCGTTATTTTTGGCATATAAAATATCTATTAATCAATATTGCAGCCTATTTACTCAGTTCATACATTAAATTATTGAAAATTTGCTTTAGAAACTGTTCATCATCATGGATGAATTTTAAAAAAAAAAAATTTTTTTTTTAGTAATCAGCCTATACCTTCCCCATATCCATCCAACGCACTCCTTTTTTATTTTTTCCAAAAGTAAACAGTTTTATTTATACAAAAAGAAAATAAATTAAAAGCTTAAATTAATAGCCTAGGTGAATAACGTCCACTGTGATCACAAAAGTTCTAAATGGGGAGATTTAGGTTAACTTTTTCTTCTCAATCAACTGAATTTTTGATTTTATAGCGTCTTCTCTGGTCAAGCTTCCAGTTTAACAATCTTTCCCTGCTCCTAAGTTTATAGATCTGTATGGATAATTTTCTTTTTTTCAACCTTTTTATTCTCTTCTTCTTTTTGGTTCTGTTTTGACTCTTTGAGATGCTCTTCATATCTCCTATGGGCAGCTCTTACATTTGTCAACATTTTTTGAGTGATAGGATCTTTATGAAAACTTTCATGAGATCTTATAGCATTGTGCACTATTTTTTGAGAAATAAGACTTTGTTCTTTCAGATTCTCCACTAAAATTGCTTAATTTATAGAAAACCCTCCTTCCACTGTTGCATTTCCATGCGAAAATATCAGTCCTAATAATCATGTTGCCACTGTTTTTGAGAAATCATTGATTCCTAGGTACTGTAGAAGAAAACTAATCAAATCTCTTAGAAAGACAATCACCATCCAAAAAGTATTCTTTGAATTTTTAATTAACAAGGGTAGAATGAGCTTCACTGCAAAGTAGAGTGTATTGTGCTTTTGCTTTCTAGAAAATAGGAGCAAGTTCCATGGTTAACTCACATATTTTACACACTTTCATCGGCCCATTTTTAACAATTTGAAGCTACGCACTATCTGGAAAACATTAATTTAAATTGTTTCCCCTATAGTCTGCAACAGCTGAGTTTAAAGTACATTTTATCATCCACCACCTTTAAAGCCCGTAGTATTTCAGATCTTGTAACATCATCTTTAATGCAAAAATAAATGAAACTGATTGATAAACTGGTTTTGGTTGGTTTTTAATAGAACACTCAGGGTCATTTACAAATCGGTTGAGTATGATTAGAAGTTAATGGAATGGCATAATTTTCAGTTGCACATACTTTCAACTAAATTTGTATTATTAAGAAACACGTAAACAAAAAAGTTTTTCAAATGATGGTTGGTCCCAGACTGAAGTTTTTGATTAAATTCAAATGAGTTTTCCATCTTGAATGTGAAACTTCGGCTTGGCGCCGCCCATGTTAGATAGATTCAAAGTCCTTTTTTACAAATAACTTTACAAGTATGCCTTGGAACTATCGAAGGTCCTTTACCCAACCAACCGTGATATAACTTGTGGTTTCAGTTGACAGTCCAAACCACTGGTCGTTAAGTTTAGTTTTTTGCTTGAAAATCATTTTATAAATAAAGTAATAAATACCTTTCAACCTGCACAAAATATCCAAAATCATTCTTCAAAACCTCAAAAAAAAAAAAAAAAAAAAAAACACTCTTAAAAAGTACATAAATCCCTAAAAAGAAACAAGATTAAATAGATTAAGTCATAGTCATAAACAGTCTAAAAACAATCCGATACACTCAATCACCTTCAATCAAAAAGGATGAATTTGGAACAACCTCTACCAACAGAATAGGAAGAATAGTAGGTAATAGTGAACTAAAAATAGAAAGAAACAGGATAGAGGTATATTTATGGAATGTCATTCCTCGCCCAACCTTTTCATTCACTTATCAAACATCCTCTATCCCACAATTATACAGTAAGCAAAAAAAATATATAAAAAATATGCTAAAGAATCAAATAATCACTCACCTATGGTTTATAAATTTAAATTCCGCTGACTTTTTTTGGAATTAGGGAATTTCCCTGACTTTCAGCATATCTTAAAACGTTTTCCCTGACTTTCCCTGACCAATTTTTTTTTCCCTGACTTTCCCTGACCTTCCCTGACTTTCCAGAAAGTGTGAACCCTGCTCTACTTTCAATGTATCCAACTTCGCTTATATTTTTTTTTTAAATCACAAATATCGCATTATATAACTGCGAACTGCGAAGACCCTATACCTAGGCTTAATTAATTAACTTTTTATTTATTGTACTTATCCAATTTAACGCCTAAAAATTTGATGAACTTTTCTTTGATATCAAGATCAAGTGTCCTAAACTCGGCAATAAGTTGTAAAAGTAAAAATACTTAATTCAAATTATCAGGTTTATTCATGAATGGACAGAACGAAGAAGTACGCGGAATCAACTTGAATTTTGAATAGAACGTTTGTTCTGGGACAAATATTCTTCAATTCCTTGCAGTCCTACATACCGAAGAAATCCTAGAAATTTTATGATGCTGAAGATTTAATGATGAAAATTAATTTAATGATGCATTTGTGAAAAATACTTATTTTAATAAGCTAAAACATCACTTAATTAATAGATTATTTACATAAAAAAGAAAGACATATTTCATTGGGGAGTAACAAAGCGTAAACATAAATTCATGTTGCTACTTAAATTTATCTTCTAAATCCTATTAATTTTAAGCATGCCATTTTCATTGACAGATTTCGTTTCCATTTGTTGAATGATGCCAACAAAAAAAAAATG
The DNA here is from genome assembly GCA_015478945.1 of Trachelipus rathkii. Taxonomy (NCBI): domain Eukaryota; kingdom Metazoa; phylum Arthropoda; class Malacostraca; order Isopoda; family Trachelipodidae; genus Trachelipus; species Trachelipus rathkii. The sequence goes on from JABUQX010052239.1 coordinate 10,415, forward strand.
ATGTCAAAGCGACTCGCGAACGGAGGGAGCGCAGCGAGCGAAGTGAGTCAAAGCGCCATGTTTAAAGCCACCTTCGAACACATGCCCATGCCCATGCCCATGCCCATGCCCATGCCCATGCCGTTGCAAAGCATATGCTCCATGACAATGCCCAGCCCATGTAAATCCCATGGAAAATGCATATGCCAAGGCTTGATCGGTTAGAATACAGCCATTGCTAGCATCATCATTGGTGTTTATGATAAACTTATAAAATTGAATATATTATATCAATATTATATATATATATATATAAATTTTTAATATAATAAAATAATTTTTAATTTAATAAAAAATTTAATTATAATATATATATATATATATCATAGTATATATACTGGACTGTACAGTTAGCAGTTGCTTTCAATCAATAGTTCTTACTACACTGGCGATGGCAATGCAACAACGACCAAAATTTTTCTGTCAGGGTTGTCATGAAGGATAAGAAAAAATTCAGTAAGTAGGTTTTTAATAAAATTGTTTAGTGGCAAGCTTCTGGCATAACTCCCAGAAACTTGCCACTAAAGAATTTTCCTAAAAAACTTAACTTTAACTTACTTTTCTGAACTTAGAAATTTTTTTTGAAACTTAGAAAATTTTTGAAATAAAATTAACTCGCTTGTCTACAGCTTTTACCATATTTGATAGTATATATATATATATTTATATATATATATATATATATATATATATATATATAATATATATAATATATAATATATATATATATATATATATAATATATATATAATATAGTATATATATATAATAGTATATAATATATATATATATATATAATATTATATATATATATACTGAATTCGAGCTGTCCAGAAGGGAGTCAAGAAAGAGAAACAACAGCAGGGAGACTGAAGAAGAATGTTGAAGGTCTGAAAGGATTAGATATTACAGAGAAGATTGTAAATCAGAGAAGGAAATTACTAAATGAGTTCGTACTTTGTGGATTGCATTTTGAGAAGAGAGTAGTTTAGAGTTTGAAGTTTCATATATAGTAAAGAAAATTTATGTTAACGATTAAGAATTTCAAAATTTTAAGTGTTTATTTCAAAATTTTATTTTTATATTAAAATCCGAGATGGAGGAGCAACAATTACATATCTAAAACGTTTTCTTTTATTAATAGTTTGAATGAAATGAAAAATTAAAAAAAGAAACAAAGTAAATTTGAAAACTTAAATGCTGATTTTAATTGAAGCCGCGTTTCGCGAAGTCGTCGAATCATGGGAAGAAAATTCACAATTCTCTTCGTCTGATAGCAAGGGGCTGAAAACCCTCTTCTATAATTTTTTTTTTTTCGTGAGGGGTGGTAAGTTTATATATCCTATATATAATATATATTATATTATATATATATATATATAAATATATATATATATAAAATATATAATATATATATATATACATACTATATATTATATGATATAGATATATATATATATATATATATATATATATATATATATATATATATATATATATATATATTATATATATATATATATATAAATATACTATATATATCTATATATATATAGTAATATTAATATATATATTATATAATATATATTATATTATATTATATATATATATATATATATATATTATATATATTATATATATATATATATGTTAAAATTTAATTAAAAATTCATATTTATGTGTAAAATATTAATTAATTTTAATATATTCAATATTTTTATAAATAATTATACTTAAATTTTAGTAGAAACGTTATTCAATTGTTTCCTTGTAATATTTAACCAATTGAGCAAGGCGCATGTGTGTCGCGCAGCCTCCTAGATCATACTAATATATACGATAAAAAAAAAAGTCAGTACTTGTGAACCATCCGTTGAAAAAAGTTGTTTTTGTTTATATGCAATTTTTAAATTGTTAAGCATATAACAGCGCAAGTTCTACTTAAATTAGACTATAATCCCAACCTAGTTTATGTTGGGAAATATTTATGTAATACTTTTCTCTAATTGAAATTCCTTAAGTTAAAAATAAAGAACAGTGCAATATCGTTCTGAAAGTCAAATTAATTTTTGAAACTACCATCATTAATTGCTCCTATCTTATGATTCAATGCAAAGGATCTCTGTAATTATAATTTATTATTTCGAGGTAGAGCCTGGCCAGGAACTGTTTTGGGTAATAAATTGGTAGGTCCTAAGCATATTAAAGTTGCCGTAATTATTTATAAGGTAAGACACTTTTATATTTCTTTATTAGTGTTAATCAGTTTTATTTTAAATATTATTTCCAAGAAGTATATGTTCAATTTTGTTGAGTTTGGTATTATTTATAACTTAGCAAAGTTAACATATATTTTTTATTTCAAAAATTAATTTTTCAACTCAGAAAAAGTTTCTATTTTCGTATCGAAATTTTGCATCACGTATTGTTCTTTGAAAGATCGATATTTTCAATATCGATAGTGGAGCGATATTGCTTTGTTCGATATTTGTATCGAGTATGTATCGATATATCGATTACATATCGATATTATAAATTATTCTCGAAGGCTGAATGTAAATTTAAGTGTGAATTTTGTTAAATTGAAATGGATTTTAAGCATTTCTAGTGTAAATATATGAAAAAAAGTGATAGTGTTAGTAATTGGTGAAAGGATAGTTTATAATAATCATATATTAAAGCAAATTTATGCTAAAATTAGAAATTAAGTTTGTTTACAAGCAGTAGGCTACATGCGTGCGAATAGGCTATAGCTATTGAAAATTATAAAGCTGCCTATTTAATGAATTTGGATTTCATTTATTGGTTAAGAAAATTATTAATATTAAGGTATAGTAATTAAATTATGCTACAAATAGTAAATTTTATTATAGGCTAAGTTGATATACCTAATCAAAATTATGGGCCTAACTGATGAAGAAGCTCAAGCTTTAAGCTCTTGTAAAGCTTCTGTTAAAGCTTTGATAAGAAAAAGAGCTATTTCTAAAGCAAAAATTACTAATAATTTAAAAAAGTTAACTGCTTTTGGTAATGAAAATAAATTAACAGAGCCTCTATTTAGAGCTGTAAATACTGATATTGAGAAAGAAGTCTATTCTATTAAAAGTTTGGATGAAGAGATTGTCATACTGTTGTCTGATAATAATGTAGATAATTTAGATCCTTCTTATTTTAATTCTGAGCTTGAAGGTCAAGTAGATTACCATTTTGAGTTGTCAGCTGAGTTATTGTCCTTTGAAAAATATTTTCCTAAAGAAATTGTAAAAATAAATGAGAGTGTAAATACTGATAATTTTTTGGATTTAATAAATAAGGTTAATATAAATGATTCCAAACTGCCTCAGTTGCAGTGTGAAGTATTTGATGGATTGGGAAAGAATAAATTACTTTTTTCCAATTTCCTTAATAAATTTAATAATTTAATCGGTAATAGGAGTAATTTAACCAATTCAGTAAAGCTTACTTATTTAATTAGTTTTTTAAAGGATTATGCTCTTAAAGTAGTAAGCCATCTGTCTATTACAGATGAAAACTATGACATAGCCTTAAGGTTATTAAAGAAAGAATTTCTTGATAGGCCTTTCATAATTAATGAAAATATAAATAATATTTTAGATCTTAAGGTTGATGAAGGCTATGATGAAGGCTTTTTGAAATTGAAAGTGTATATAAATGAACTTAGGTCAATGATTTATGAACTTAAGAGTTATGAAGTAGACTTTTTAGAAGCTGATACACCTGGAAGTCTACTCTTGAGTAATATAATATTTCAAAAATTGCCTAAAGTGTTTAAAAGTGAATTAATACATAAAATTGCAAATAATTATCCTACTTTGGTACAACTTTTTGATCATTATAATGAGGTTATTAATACTTTAAGTATTTTGTCCCAAAATAGGAAGGATGTATCAACCAAAGCTAAAGTAAATAAAGTTTTTCAAGCTACTAAAGCTCCTAAATCTAGTACTCTTCAAAATTTTAAAACTGTAAATAATAGTAAAGATTCTAAAATGTATGTAAATAATAAAATAGAAACTCAAACTTACAACCCTACAATTTGTAAGCTATGTCAATTAAAAAATCATCCTCTCTATTTATGTGACAAGTATCCAACAGTGCCTCAGCGTATAAAACGTGCCAAAGAGCTAAACATGTGTCATCATTGTGGAGGTTTGGGTCATGTGCCTGAAAAATGTTATGGTATTAAAAATAAATTAAGATTTAATTGTTTTAAGTGTAAAGCTAATTCCCATATAACAGCTTTTTGTCCCAATGATATCCCAAATGAGCAAAATGAGTCTGTTAGCTCCTTATGTATAAGTTTCCAACAAAATGTGGATAAAGTGTATTTGTTGCCAACAATTTCCTTTCAACTCTTTAAAGGCAACAAAAAGGTTACAGTAAGAGGAGCAATAGATACATGTAGTCAACGCTCTTACATATCTAAAAATGCCATGACAGGTTTAATTAATAATTTTGATAATTTACATGAATTAGAGTACAATATTCAAACTTTCATTGGTGCAAAACAGCGAAATTTTCAGCAATTGTTATTGGGTTTACAATTTAATGATCGGGAAGTTTTTAGCATGCCTTTCCTCATTGACAATGATTTAAATTTAAATTATAGAATTCACGGCATGAATAAAGCGGTTGAAAATTTTAAGAAAAATGGTATTCCTTTAGCTGATTCTTCTTTTTATGACAGTGGAGACCATGATATGTTTGACATAGATTGTTTATTAGGCACAGACATTATTCAATTTCTTCCTTCTTTTAATTTAGTTAATATAATGTCTGGAAGTTGTTTTAAAATTGCAAATAAGTTTATACCTATAGGTAATGTTCAAAATTTTTTAACCAGAAATCAAATCATAGAAGTAAGTAAAGTGAATATGCAATCTCCATTGATAGAAGAGGAGGAGTCTGCTTTAGTGAATGAAACCATTGTAAATTTGATTTTAAATCCTATTAAAAGTTATTTTCACCCTTTTGATAATATTTATGATGATTCTGAAGTAGAACATGGACTTGAATATTTGTTGTCCATGGAGAGTGTTGGTATTCCTACTAAAGAGGATAATGATCTAGCCTCTTATGATGAGATCATGATTAAAAAATTTAAGAATGATATTTCTTTCCAGGATGGCAATTATTATGTCAAACTTCCTTGGATAGAAGAAAAAATTAAAAATGTTGCTTCAAATTTTGATATTTCTTTGAGAGTATTAAATAGAGTCTATTCTTCTCTTAAGCAAAAAGGACTTGTAGAAAGTTATAATAATATTTTTTCTCAATATTTGCAAGATAATATAATTGAAATTGTAAATATTCCTAAATTTAAGAGATGTGATTATATATTTATACCTCACAGACCTATAATAAGAAGTGAGGAGCAGATCACAACTAAGATAAGACCTGTCTTTAATTGCTCTTTTAAAATATCTAAAGACAGCCCTTCCTTGAATCAGGCTTCTTATGCTGGTTTAGATTTAATGAACTCCCTTTTAAAATTACTTTTAGTATTTAGAACTAATAATTATGTTGTCCTTAGTGACATTAAACAAGCCTTTTTGTCTATCAAATTAAGAGACGAATATGACAAAAACAAATTCTGTTTTTTATGGTATCAGGAAGATGAATTAATCTCTTTCAGGTTTAAAACTTTACTGTTCGGTTATACAGCGTCCCCTTTCATTCTCCATTATATAATGAAACATCATGTAGAAAAGTTCCCTGATGATAAGTGTAGGGATATCTTGTCTTCTAATTTTTTTGTAGACAACCTGATTTTTACAGGCAATAATTGCAAAGAATTGGAAAAGTTGTACCATCTTACTTTTGAAAGAATGAACCAGGGTGGGTTTGAACTTCGCTCTTGGAATAGTAATTGTGAGCAGTTGTGTGAGAGTATGAGAATGGATGGTAGGTATGTGGAGCATGAAAATGAGTATGAAAAGGTGCTTGGGTATAAATGCAATTTAAAGAAAGATTCCTTGCATGTGTCGTCAGTAAGTTATAGGAGCTCGTGTAGTACAAAGCGACAGATACTTTCTGAAACTTCCAAGTTGTTTGATCCTTTAGGACTTACAATACCTATTACCGTAAGAGGGAAGTTGTTAATGAGAAGTGTTTGGGAAGCTAAAAAAGAATGGGATGAAAAATTACCTGGGGAAATGTTGACTGAATGGGGTAAACTGAAGGAGGATTTAAATGAATTGAGTAAGATTGAGTTTCCACGTCAAGTTGTGAATGAAAGTGAATCCTATGGTCTGAATATATTTTGTGACAGTTCTGCTAAATGTTATGGGTTTGTTGCATATGGTTCAAGTGAAGGAAAAAATAACCTTTTGTTTGCCAAGGCCAAAGTAACACCTGTTAAAAAGACCTATAGTATTCCAACCTTAGAACTATTAGGAGTCCTTTTAGCTTTAAAATGCATATCCACTATTTTAGACTCTTATTTTAACATCATTTTTGAATATGTAAATATAGGTGTGGACTCACAAGTAGTTCTTAATTGGCTTTTGACAGGTGAAACCAAGGTCAAGGCTAAGTATGTTAATAACAGGTTAAAAGATGTTATCACTTTGTGTGATGACATCAGAAGTAAATATAAACTAAAAATTATTTTTAACTATGTGCAAACTGCTCAAAACCCAGCAGACCTTTTGACCAGGGGTTTAACTTTTAAACAATTTGCAAAAAATTTAAATATGTGGAAACATGGTCCAGAGTGGCTTTGTAAGGATCTGGAGAGGTGGCCAAAATTTCCAATGCTTTCACTTTCTCCAGAATTTAGTAATTTTGCTACATTAAATTTTAATACTAATGTAATTAATAATAAACATAATAATATTGATGAAATATTGGAAATAAATAAATTTAGTAAATTTGAAAAAGTAATAAATATAACTAGTTATTTGTTTATGTTTCTAAGCAAAATTACTAAGGAAGACCCTTGCAAAAAAGCTCTTAAATATTGGATCAAAAAAGTACAAAACTCTTCATATACTAAAGAGATTGCATTTTTAAAATCGGATCAAA
>JABUQX010052239.1:22500-25000 GCA_015478945.1 Trachelipus rathkii
CCCAGATCGTTGGTGGTCATAATGGTCCAGACGACAGAGCTCTATATATCTGGCCCCCCGGTCCCCGGACTTAACGCCATGCGATTTCTTCCTATGGGCTGCCCAATTATACGCAGAGTTGAAACGCAAAATTGAACATGCCGTTTCCTTCCATTACTCCGGATCTGTTAACACAATTTGGAAGGAATTGGATTATCGGCTGAATGAATCCCCCTATAACGCAGGGGCACATATTGAAACATATGTAGGAAAAACTTGTTTCAATGACCTTCAACTTTGAATGTATGATATCTGTTCGATTTGTATATTTCGCTGTTTATATAACAAAGCATTGAAACTGGGAACATTCTTTTACGACACCCGAGTAGTAATATTATTGTAAAAATAATAGGATATTTCAACTTAGAATTTTAATACAAATTATGTATATTTTTATAAATTACAACGCTTATGAGGCCTAAAGCTCTTATATTTTTCACTAGTGCAAAAAGAAGCAAGTTCAAGTAACTAACGAAAGAAGTTTAATGACTCATTGAACGGGCAAAAATCACTATCTCTTTTTTCTTCAGCGAACCAAAAAGAAATGAGAATACAGCAAAAGAAAAAACATAAACATTACTAAACGGGATAATAACCCTGTAAGAATAAACACATTTTGAACCATGAGAGGAGCGTTTAAGAAATTTTGGGAAAAAAAATAGTTTGTTATCAAAATCGAATCTAATACAATTTAAAAAATGATAAGAAAATATTTTATAAACTGCGTAAATTAAGGTAACGATTAACGGATATAGGGAAAAATTTTAACTCGTTATACGTCCGTACTTTTTTTTTCGAAATAACGAAAGGTTAAAAGTTAACGCAAATTAAACGATTAATTAACGGATTAACCGTTTAAACAGCGTTAAATGCCACCTTTGTATATATAGTATATATATATATATAATATATATTATATATATTTATATTATTATATATATAATATAATATATATAATATATATATATAATATATATATATATATATAAATATAATATATATAATATAAGATATATATATATATAATATATATATATATATTATAATGTGTTGAGCGTAATATTGGATGACAGATAAGCCTAACGCTGAAACGATCGATATCACGGGAGTTAATCCTACCGTGGGAATTTTCTTCCCCTTCGCCCGACGAAAAAAACCGCAGGTTTTTTCGAAACAAATAAAAAAATTAAATTAATTTAATTAATTAATTAATAAATTAATTAATAAATTAATAAATAAATAATAAATAAAAAATAAATAAATTTCCGAAATATTTTTATTGAACGTGTATATTCCCGGCACGGGTTGTAGCCACCGCAACCGCACCCGCCCGCAGCGCACAGCACCGCAAGCGCTACCGCATCTGCATCCGCACCGCAACGCACAAAACCGCTACGGGCCCAACCGCTTGTTCGCTAGGCTACGTTCCATGCCCCGTCGTCCGTTGCTTCGATCTTGGTCTTTATTGATCCGCATTTTTTAACGCATCAACTATCAGCTCTCTGCAGGTGTGCATCTATTGTGTTTGTTTCCGCTCCTGTGGCACCTACAGCAGAGAGTTGAGAAATACATCCGTCCTCTCCCTATTCCTCCCAAAGCTAACTAAATTTGAATTTGTTGAAAGCGTCGGATTGTCCATTGAATGAACTGTGTACTGCTGCAGCCGTTCCTTATCTCATAGTCTACACCCCTTAAGTATCATTTTTGCCGAATATATTATTATTATATTATTATTATTATTATTATTAATTATATATATATATATATTTATTATTAATATTATATTATTATTTATTATTTATTACTTATTATAATTATCATTATTATTATTATTATTATTATTATTATATTATATTTTATATTAATTATATTATTATTATTATTAAATATTATTATTATTTTTTTATTATTATTGTTATTTCCTTTCTACTATTTTTACTATGTATTTCATTATTAATATATATAATATATATATAATATATTATATATATAAATATATATATATATATATATGGTATATAATATATATAGTATATTATATATATAATATAGGTATATTATATAGTATAGTATATAGTATAAGTATATATATATTATATATATAATTAATATATATATATATATATAAGTATAATATAGAGAGAAGAGAGAGAAAGAAAGAGAAAAAGAAAGAGAGGAAAGAAAGAGAGAAAGAAAAGAGAGAGAAAGAGAAAAAGAAGAGAGAGAAGAAATAGATTAGAAAGAGATAGAGAGAAAGAAAGGAAGAAAAAGAGAAAGATAGAAACGAGAAAAGAGAGAGAGAGAGAGAGGAGAGAGAGACGAGAGAGAGAGAGAGAGATGAGAGAGAGAGAGAGGAGAGAGAGAGAGAAGAGAAGAGAGAGAGAGAGACGAGAGAGAGAGAAAAGGAGAGAAAGAGAGAGCGAGATATGATTTTTTTTTCTTTTTCACTGCATTGTTAAAT
>JABUQX010052239.1:30000-39998 GCA_015478945.1 Trachelipus rathkii
ACTATATATATATATATATATATATATATATATATATATATATTGGGAAAGGAGTTATATATATATATATGAGGAAAGTTGAGAATATATACTGATAGTTGTATATTTATTTCTTATTTTTATAGTATTATATATATTTAATCCCAGGAGATTTAGTGAGTCTGAATTTTATGTTATTAGAGTAGTATTATGAGTATTGTTAATCATTGAGATTATGCATGGATAGAGTATAGGTATTATATGGTAAGTGGTGGAAGGAGTCAAACACAACGGTTCCCTCAGTGTGTGTTGGTGCTTGAGGCTTGCCAGAAACTGTGATAGTTGACTATATTGAAGGTAGGATGTAATTTGGTATACACCCTTCCTTATAAGGTGGCCCATGTACAGCAGTGGTACGTGACGCTACGCCATGAGGAATGAAGGCTTACCCCAATACTTGGAAAATTGAACCAACACGAAGGATGAACACTCGGTATACACCAATTTTTATAGGGTAACTTCGTCACACACGCAGTTACGCATCGCTACGTTCACATGATGTATGGATGAAGCCGCCCAATGAATATTGAAATTTACGTTGAAGTCGATAAAATTTGGAGAGCACACAGAAGAGGAAGGACAATAAGGACGCTACCTTGGGAAATGACTTCAAGTCATATTTTGTATAACCTATCACAAGAAGTGGATTAGTTTTTGTTTTGAAGTAGACAAAAAAAAAAAAAATTTTATTCCTTTTATGTTTATAAATGTAAAAAAATTGCGTTTTACATACCCTATAAAGCAGTAAAGCAAACCACCCACCCCCACCCTTCCCACCCTTCCATGAATCTATTGATCTATTGATCTATTGATCTACTTGATTCAGGCCAACATTTCGAGTTATCATTTCGGTAAACATAATCATAAAAAATAAGTTCTTTATACACTAACCAACGAATGTATGCTAACGTAACAAAGTTTTCACCCATAATAAAGCTAACATAGCATAACTAGAACTAAAGAATATAATGTACATAGCGACAACTAAAACACTTACGCAGCGAATAAACACTAACATTAACAAAGTTCCATGCTTAAACAACAGTAAAGTAGCTAAAATCAACGTACAAAAACGTAACCTAATTCACACCTTTTTTCAGGCTTATATCTAACATATCAAATGTAATTTTTACATTAACTGGTAATTTTATCAAAATTTTATCAAACACCCTGTCTAATTATCATACAGACCAACGAATGTATGCCTAACGTAACTAAGTTTTTTACATTTAACATAAGTAATATTAATCAAAGATTTATCTCAAACCTTACCTAACTTCATAATCCCCAAACCGAATAATGAAACATAACAAAAGTCTTTATCCAAGAACATAACAAAATAACAAGTTTTTTTCTCGAACATAAACTACTAAGAATACCAGTTTTTGAATAAAAATATCATCAGTAAAGTGTAATAGTTTACCTGATTTTAATCAAAGTAAATAAATACAAATCAGTACGAAACCACCTCACCCCCCCATCCCCTCCCCTATCTACCCCTTCCATGTATATCGATCTAAGTGTTCTATTGATCAAGTCATATTTGAGTATCATTTTTGGATAAACATACCATAAAAATAAGTTCTTTTATACTAACCAACGACTATATGCTAACATAAACAAGTTTTAACATCATAAACGCTAACATAATTCATGACCTGAAACAAGATATAATATGTACAACGTGCAAACCTACAACATAACATCACGTATGATAATTCATGCTAAACAAATTTACAAAGTTCCCCTACTTATCAAAGGGTAAGTAGCCTAACAGGACATACAAACCTTATGTATCCCCACTTTCCCAACATATCAGCAACAGCTAAAGCATATCTTACAAAATCCCTTAATAAAGTGACCAATCTGTCAAGATATCAGCATCTTGAACTATGAATTGACACTACCCTTCATGAAAGTGTCACTCATATCAAATATAACATCATTTTGAACTATCAATAAACGTAGACATTAACAAAATTCTCTGCCAAACTTAACATTACTCAGCAAAACTTAACCTAAATCCCACCGTTTCTAACACATCATCGCTAGTTAGCACAGTAATATCTTAAACGAAACTTATCATTTCTCTTACAAATCAGTGTTAATTTCATCATTGTCCATAGTAATATTTAACAAAACGTAACAGAAATTAAACATAGCCTATCATATCTATCACTTACAATGGGCGAAAACCTACAATACGATACTAACATTTACCTACGCGTAAAACATTAAAACATCTCGGACCTAAAATAAGTTTCAAACCTATCCCTCATTACACAGCAAAACTCACAGTACAGTGCTTTTTCAATCACTATCATCAGCAGAATAAAGGCAGTACATTACTAGCAAAATTCTTAACAACAGTACAAACTATCAAAGGTACCAGCAATCTTGAACTATGAAGTTGATACTGATCAAATCCATCAAACGTGTCTTGCGTATCCAAATATAACATCATTTTGCACTATTGAATAAGTGACATTAGCAAAAATTCCTGTCAAACATTATAAAATAACCTATCGATCATACACGATCAACGAATAAACGCTAACAATAAAAAACTTTTTTTTTTTTTTTATTTATTTATTTTACTTTTACTTATTGAAAAATATATATGAAATTTTTATTCTATAGTTTGTTTAGCAATAACGTTTTTGTTATAACTTTTTTATTATTTATTTATTTTTTATTTTTTTTTTTAATTATAAATTTATTAAGAGTATTTTTTATTTTTAATTTCACTTTTACATTTATTCTTTGTGTTTATTTTTTTTCAAATATATTTTTCAAATTTTTTATAGCATTTAGGCATCGTAACATCATCTTCTTTCATTCTGCCTCTAAAAATTGTTGTTTTTCTGTATTACTTTTATGCAAAATGCTAGCATAGAACATGCACAGAAACTAAAATAATATTGTATCATAAGGTAAAGTTAAGACAACCTTAAATACGAGGATAAAGAAACATACTAACATTTGAACAGAGAGCTTCTAAGTGACTTACATAGTAAGATAACTAACTCATGCTGTACACAAAGTAACTCTGTTCATTTTTATAGACGTAATTCTCTATCATATCACATGTTAATTTTACATTAATCATGGTATAATAATTTAACCAAAAATTTATCATAACCCTGTCAAATTATCATACTGACCAACGAAAGTATGCTAACGTAACAAAAGTTATTGTTTACAATTAACATAGTAATAGTTTAACAAAAAGTTCATCTTAACCTTACACCTAACATCGAAATTTCCCTACAAATAATTCAAACATAACAAAGTTTTATCCCAAACATAACAGAAAATAAGTTCTTTGAAATAAAAATAACATAGTAAAGTGTAACAGTTTACTGATCCTAGAAAGCAGTAATCAGTAGGAGGAAGTAAACATATGACTGTTTCACTTTTATAACATATTATTCATTGAAAAGAGCCGTTATAATAATACATAAAACATTGTTTATTTTAAAATATGTTACTCATCTAAGCCAGGGCCAGGAATTCACATAAAACTGGATGTTCTTATATAACCCCAAGAGATTCAACCCTTTTGAAAGGATGTAAGTAATATAATGCATTCTGCAAACACTAAACCCATTTTTCTGCATATTTTGGTTCAACAGCATGCACTCTCTCAAGCCAGAGAGAAGTAACACTTATCCATGTTGAGTTATAGCATACTCCTGTATATCTCATTATACGGAAAACCACAAATTTCAGTGTAAATATCGTAGAATTCCATGAGCTATATGTATTAAGTTCTCAACGTATGTCAACATCGTCAAGAATGTGATGTTATCGTTTTTCATTTTAACTATAAAAAGCTGTAATATTTTTCTGATGTCAATGTGAATCCTATACATGTATACCAGAAGGACAACTATCGGAGGTTTTCCAATAAATTGCGTACATCAAGGCCTTTTTAACATTGTCAACCGACGAGAAATAGTCACTATTTCTATGTAGAACCTCTCCAAACTGTCTCCACTGCTACGATATTGTCCCTACGAGGCGAATGTATAAGTGACACACACTAGCCTTTACCCAGCTCCTGTGAACTAATCAATACTATGATGAATTCTTCAACAGAACATGAACAAGAGCGGTCTATTATTTGCACACCGGATGGAATACAATAATGTTATTCTGTCCATTAGGTTAACGCTTGAATTAAAGGACACATGTTGGGAATAACGAAGGCCGCGTAAATATATCACCAATAAGCGTAGAGGAGGGGTGAGATGCCATCGTATCAGCACAGCGAAAAAATGTCCTACTGATGAACTCGAGTGTATAAAGCAGTCCCAAATGAACACGGATTATTCTTTCGACCATCAGAAGAAAGTAAATGACTTTGGCATAGAATTTAGGATATACGAAGTTATCGAACGAACCATAGTCAGGTCGCAAACGTATCTTATAGATAACCGACAGCTAACAGAATCACAGTAATAAATGAAACAAACTATAGACAAAACAAAACAAACATAGCAAAGATTTTATTCCAATACAATCGGCAATAAAAATAAAGTTCTTAGAATAACAATATTCAGCAATAGTAAAGTGAAATATATTAGTGATCAAAAGCTCGTAAAAATCAGTAACATCAAACCTCCCAACCTTTGCCCCCTCTTACTCTCCGCACCGTCACCTTCTATGAGTATTGATCTAGTTGATCTAACGATTCAAGCCATATTTCGAGTATATTTGGAAAAACATAACCAAAAATAAGTGTTTTAATAATACATGACCAATGAATTATGCTACCCGCAACAAAGTTTTCACTCAATCAAAGTAACATATCATAACAAGACTCTAATATAATGTGCAACGAACAACCTAACACACCTTACGCACTAAAAACCGTCAACATTAGCAAAGTTCCATAGCATATCCGGACCAAATATCATTAAAATTGGTTTTCACACTTATTATTATTTATTATTATATTATTATTATTATTATTAATTATTATATTATTATTATTATTATTATTTATTATTATACTTATTATTTATTATTATATTATATTCTTATTAATTATTATTTATATTATTAATTATTATAGTATTATTATTATATAATAATCAAAAACAAACGTTCAATCAACCCGTAAAAGTTAAACTAATTATAAGCTTAAACTAAGAAACATAACATACCTTACGTACGAATAAAGACAGTCAACACTTAACAAACGTACACTGATTAAATTAGTAAAAGTAACTACCAAGTGCATTCACAAACGTAACACCTATGGGTCTAGCACCCGCAAGGAAACAATAACTAACAACTCACCGAGGTTTTGCCGCTAAATGACGACGACAGATTTAAGTTAGCTATACACGGTAGGCTTAATCGTAGGGATACTTTCATTTATACAAAAGCTTTCACGAATGCTCCCCTCATCACATTAAACTCTAATCTTTAACTTATACATAACCGAAACATTCAGCGACGAATCCACTACATGGAGATCACGCCCAGAGAGATGCATGAGGACCCATCTCGGGGGTACCCCGAAGGGGTGTAAAGCGTTACATAAGGGCACAGCCCTTAGGGTTGTGACCTTACCGCTACACCCCCCTTCGGGATACCCCGAGATGGGTCCTCGTGCATCTCTCTGGGGTGATCTCCATGTAGTGGGATTCGTCGCTGAAAATTGGTTCGTTAGTATAGTAACAGATTGAATTATGTTGATGAGTGAGCGCATTCTTGAAAGCTTTTGTATAAACAGAAACTAACCTAACGAAAGCCTACCGTGTAAGCCTCACTGAACATCTGCGGTTATATAGCGGCAAACCTCGTGAGTATTAGTTATGTTCCCTTGCAGGGTGTAGACCAAGTTGATTACTTTTTGTGATGCCTTGGTAAGTTAACTTTACTAATATTAATCAGTGTACTTTGTTATGTTGACACTGTTTATCGTACGTAAGGTATGTTATGTTCTTAGTTTAGGCTATATTATGTTAACTTTACGGTTGATGAAACTTTGTTTTTGATGATTATTAAATAATAATAATAATAATAATAATAATAATAATAATAATAAAATAATAAAATAATATAAATAAAAAATAATAAATAAAATAATAAATAAATATAATAATAATAATAAATTAATAAAATAAAAATAATAATAATAATAATAATAAAATGAATAATAATATAATAATAATAATAATAATAATAATAATAAAATAATAAAATAAACTAATAATAAAATAATATTAATCAAATCAAATCAAAAATACTTTATTCTCACTAAATATAATACATTGTTATGCTTACAGAATTTAAATTATTAATAAAATAAATAAAAGAAAAAGGCTACTAAGGGGACGTTTTCTTCCTTTGAGCCCAAAATAATAGTAATACGAATAACATTATATGAATAAATACAAGAAAAATAGTAAACTAAATAAGAGTAAATATACGAATAGTAAATGATAATGATAATAAAATAATAAAAAAAAAAAAATAATAATAATAATAATAATAACAATAATAAATAATATGAAAATAAAAAATAATAATAATAACTAATAATATAATAATAATAATAATGATAACTAATAATAATAATAATAATAATTAATAATAATAATAACTGATAATAATAATAATAATATATAATAATAGTAAATAATAATAATAATAAAAATAATATTCAATAATATAATAAAATAATAACTAATAATAATAATAATAATACTAATAATAATAATAATAATAATAAAATAATATAATAATAAATAATAATAATAATAATAATAATAATATAATAATAACTAATAATAAAAAGATACGTAATAATAAATACGCAATAATAAAGAAAGCTAATAAAAGCAATAATAGTAAATAGCATACATAACAATAAATGAAATCTGATTCAAATGTTAAACAACTAACATTAATAATAGTAAATTAGCAGTAACACAACTAACACTAAACGCTAACAGTATTAGGATGAAGAAACATTTCAAGCATTCTATCAATTACTAATACCAAAGTGGTATTAAAAAATAAAAAATAATAATAATAATAATAAAATAATAATAATATAATAACTAATAATAATAATAATAATAAAATAATAATAAAAAAAATAATAATATAATAAATAATAAATAATAATCAATAAATATAAAATAATAATAATAATAATAATAATAAAATATAATAATAATAATAATAAAAATAATAATAATAATAAAATAAATAATAATAAAATAATAATAATAATAATAATAATAATAATAATACAATAATAATAAAATAATAATAAAAAAATAATAAAATAAATAATAATAATAATAATAAATAATAATACATATAATATAAAATAATATAATAATAATAATAAAATAATAGATGAATAATAATAAAATAATAATAATAATAATAATAATAATAAAAATAATAAAAACGAATAATAAATTAATAATAAATAATAATAATAATAATAATAAAATAATAATAATAATCATAATGTAATAATAATATTAATAAATAATAATAAATATAAAATAATAATATTAATAATAATTAATAATAAAATAAAATGATTACCATCATATTAGAAATAAATAATAATAATAATAGTAATAATAATAAAATAATAAAATTAAAATAATAATAATAATAATAATAATAATAATAATAAAAATATAGTAATAATAATAAATAAAAATAATAGTAAATATATAAAAATAATAATAATATAATAATAAGAATGATTTTTAAACGTAAAAAATAATAATATAATAATAATAATAATAATAATACAACCAACAATAATATAATAATAATAATAATAATAATAATAATAATAATATAAAAATTAATAAATAATAATAATAAATAATAATAAACATAATAATAATAATAAATAATATAAAAAATAATAATATAATAATCATAATAAATAAATAATATAATAATAAATAATAATATAATAAAAAAAATAATAGAATAATAATAATAATAAAATAATAATAATATAATAATACTAATAATAATAATAATAATGACAAAACATAATAATAATAGTAAAAATATTAATAATTAGTAACTTAATAATAATAAATAAATAAATAATAAATAACTAAAAATAGCTTATGAATCGCACAACTGTTGTAGAATAAGGACTTAAATGTGGGTCGAATGCCCTCTTTAATATTAGATAATAAGAAGTTTCCTGATATTTCTACGAAACGAACCAATGGTGAGTGATTCCTGACACATTTTTGGGGAAGAATTATTCCACAATTCTATGCCCTTAAATGAGATGGCCCTCCGAGATTTCGTTAAGGTGAATTTCGCTTTGTCTAAGGTACAAAGGAATTTGTGCTACGAGAATTGTTTGTTCTTAACGTTTGGTTCTGTACAATTATGTTTGCCAAAAAGATCATTTGCAAGTCCTTTGTGTATTTAAAGATATGACTACTTACAGTGAGGGTGTAAATATCGTGAAGGTTTTTAGCAAAGACAAATTTTGAATAGTGGGTTGTGTGTTCACGGTAGTTACTGGGCCCTGATATTACACGAATTATTTGTTTTTGCATAACGATTATAGGTTGTAGCAGGTATTACTTGAACAACCCCATACCGATAGACAATAGAGTAGATGTGGATAAACAAGACTATAAGGTTTTTTAAAATATATTTTGAAACAAAATTCCTTATCTTAAGGAAAATGCATAGTTAGCAATAGATAATTTGCTAATCCGAGACTATTATGTTCTTTGAAAGAAAGCTTGTCGTCAAGGATAACACCAAGTAACTTGGCAGACGATAGCCGATTTATAATTATATCTTTTGCTCTTACATTTAGTTGAACAGGGTTCTTTTGATTTGTTATTACTAGGTAATTTGTTTTTTGTAGATTTAGGGAGAGTCTGTTTGCCTCTACCCATGTTATAATGTTTTTAAGTTCATTATTTACTTTGTCGTTAAGTGTGTTTATATTACGGTCTGATATTAAGATTGCTGTGTCATCAGCATATTGAGAGTGTATTGAATTGTGACAATTTTGAAAGTCATTTGTATATATATTAAAGAAAAGTGGCCCAAGTATGGAGCCCTGAGGGACACCGTGGGAAATTGAGGCAAGTGGGGATGATGTGTCTCCTAAGCTGACGTATTGTGTTCGGTCGGATAAGTATGACTGAAACCATTGTAGTGAACCATTTCTGATACCAAGTCTCTCTAATTTGTTTAAGAGTAGGTTGTGCGGAACTACATCGAATGCTTTCGAGAAATCTAACAGTAAAAGTACACATGTTTGTTTTTCATTTAGTGCTTTGTATAGTTTTTCAGTAAGGAATATCAGAGCATCCTCTGTGTTGCGGTTTTTGGTGAAGCCAAACTGATTTTGAGAGAGAAGCCCATTTACATGCAGGTAATTAGTAAGTTGAGCATGGACTAATTTTTCAAAGATTTTACCAGTTGTATGTAGGATTGAAATCGGACGAGAGTTTTTCGGAAGGAAGGTGTCAGAGCTCTTGGGAACAGGGATAACTTTTGCAATTTTTAAGTCAGTTGGATAGTGATGTAAGTCAATTGAATTGTTATAGAGAGAGGCTAAAATAGGTGAGATTTCTTTTTTGCAGTGTTTGTATATCCAGTTCGGGACACTCTGAAGGTCAGAGCCTTTATTCATGAGACCATTTATAACACACTCCACGTCAGAGGTTGATATTCTTACGAATGCAAAGTTCTGCCCTTCGTGTGGTCTTAAATAGTCGGCAAAGACCCTCTCTGTTTCTGGAACTTCGGCTGCTAAAGCTGCCCCTACGGTAGTAAAGTAGGAGTTCAATTCATTGGCTATGCGTTGCTTATTCGTGACTATTTCATCACCTATTTTTAATTGTTCTATTTTTGTTTTTAGTTTATTGTGTCGGTTTAGAATGTCGTTAATGATGCTCCATTGCGAACGTGGGTTGGAT
>JABUQX010052240.1:0-22500 GCA_015478945.1 Trachelipus rathkii
GCTTACAGTGGTTATGACCTCATGAATTCACTTTTAAAGCTACTACTTGTGTTCAGAACTAATCGTACTGTTGTGATGAGCGATGTAAAACAGGCGTTTTTGATGATTAGGTTAAAAGAAGAAGTGGACATGAATAGGTTCACTTTCTTGTGGTTTAATAACGGGCAACTGGAAGCTTATAGGTACCTAACATTAATATTTGGGTTTACATCTTCCCCATTTATACTGCATTATATAATGAAATATCATGCTTCTAAGTATCCACATGATAGATGTACTGAAATATTATCCTCAGGTTTCTATGTGGATAATTTAATATTTACAAGCATGCAAGAAGAAAGTGAGATAGTAGGTATATATCATCAATGTAAGAAACGAATGGAAGAAGGGGGTTTTATCTTGAGATCTTGGAATAGCAACTCGGATGCTTTGCGTGTTAAGTTCAAGGAAGAAAACTCCTTTGTAGAGCATTCTAGTTGTTATGAAAAGATCTTGGGATATAGTTTCAATGTGGTGACTGACTGTATGCATATTAATAAAGTAGAATATCTGGAGAGTATTTCAACTAAGCGTCAATTGTTGTCTGAGATTTCCAAGCTTTTCGATCCTCTTAACTTTGCTCTTCCTATTTTGGTTAGGGGTAAATTGTTGATGAGACAAGTGTGGCCAGCAAAATTTGGCTTGGGAAGAAAGAGTGCCTGAAGAGATACTGAAAGAGTGGTATAAACTGCGCAATAACTGCGAACATCTGGATACGATTGCAATACCTAGGAGGGCTCTTTCTGAAGGGAATAAGTATGGCTTACATCTTTTTTGTGACAGTTCTGAAAGTGTTTATGGATTTGTATGTTATGGAGTGGATAATGATAATAAAAGCTCCTTTATATTTGCTAAAGCCAAGGTAGCTCCTGCCAATAGGCCTAGGGAGTTAAGTATCCCTTCCCTGGAGCTGATGGGGGTTATTTTGGCCTTGAAATGCTTACCTAATATTTTGGAAGCATATAGTAATATTTATTTTGAATTCATTAATATTGCTGTGGATTCACAAGTAGTTTTGAGCTGGTTATTAACCAGACAAACCAAAGTAAAATCTAAGTTTTTAAAAAATAGAATAAATGAAATGGATGGCTTAATTACTTCCATCAGTAAGAAGTACAAGGTAAATGTGTACTATAAATATGTAAATACAGCAGAAAATCCTGGTGATTTTTTAACTAGGGGTTTAACTTTTAAAAAATACAAAGAAATATTTGCTCTGTGGTACTATGGTCCAGTTTGGTTAACTAATGATTTAGACAATTGGCCCAAGTATCCTATGTTGAGTCTACCACAAGAACCTTACCTCTATTACATGGTAATATTAAATATTGTTAATAAATCATGTTTGGTATTTTGATTTAAGTAAATTATTCCATGCTATCGAAAAGTTCTTAAGAATTCACTGCTGGATTTTTTTTAATGGCTTCAGTAATATATTAAGTAAATATAGATTACCCGCAAAGTCTGTAAGGTATGGCTTAAAATAAATAAACTTCATCCTTTGCTAATGAAATTTAATTTTAAATGATATACAACAAGGTAAAGTAACTTTCTTGAAAGAGCTCAGAATTCCTCCCTTAGTTTTGAACTTGAATCTTTTCCTTGACGAAAAAGGCTATTTAGGAAGTAAGGGCAGGATTAATAAGCTCTTCTTATTAGCTATGAACAAGCTAATCCCATATTAATGGGAAGAAAATCATGGCTTTACATTGCTCCTTTTATTAAAGTATGCCCTGAGCAAGTAAAGCACCTGGCATTAGGTAGCTACCTTATTACATCAGAAAATCAAGGGTGTGTTGGATACCTAAGGCTAGAGCTGCAGTAAGATCTGTTTTATTAGAGTGCATTACATGCAAGAAGTACAATGTTACAGGTACCCACGTTTCACTGACATACCTAGAAGCTAGAACACACATGAATCTCATAAAACCTTTACCAACACACAGGTATTGATTTCACCTCTCATGTATATTTTAAAAAAAAAACCTCAAAGTTAGAGAAAATGTATATCTTTAATTTTTACTTGCTTAAACATCAGAGCTGTACACTTAGAACTAGTACCTTCTATGAACACATCTGACTTTCTGTTAGCCTTCAAAAGGTTTTGTATACAATTTAGTATAACCATCGTACTCTAAGTACTATGCTTTATATTTTAATAAAGGGTGCAATATAATAGAAGAGTCCTTTAATACCATGCTTTTAAGGAGGAGTTTGATAAAAATCAGATCAAACATGTAAAAATTAACCTTTTTTCTCCATGGCAAGGTAGCCATTGGGAAAGGTTAATAAAAGTAATGAAACAGTGTCTGTATAAAGCTGTTGGAAAGAGTAAAGTGACCTATTTTGAGCTTCTAACCACTCTGTCTGACATAGAAAATGCCATCAATTCCAGACCCCTAACAGATCTGGTACCTCTGAGTTGGAGGCAATAACGCCCAATTGTTTTTTGAAAGTCATGTTTAATAGTAATTTAATATTTAAAAGTAATTTTGATATAGAATATCAGATGGGCAGTGCACCCAACAAGGAGGTACTAGATTCTACCCTCATAAAACAAAATGAACTCTATGAAGAGTTCAGGTGTTTGTGGCATGAGGAATATCTCCTAAGTCTCCGGGAACGGTCTAGACACTTGTTTCAGGGTATTTGGGAAGATAAAGTAAAAATAGGTGATGTGGTGCTAATAAAGGACATCAATAAACCACGCCCATTTTGGAAATTAGGTAGAGTGTTGGATGTTATAATTGGTCACGATAATAACATCAGATCAGTCAAATTAAAAACAGGTTCTGGTGAAGTAGGATTGCATTCAATCAGCAACCTTTACCCCCCTCGAATTAAATACAGGAGGTGGTAGTTTATCAAATACAACACCTGTACAGGATGACAACAACAACAGCAACCTGGACCCTCTGGGAGTAATATATAATAATATAATGCCAATAATAAAAAAGACCTATGAGAAAAGCTGCTCTTAAACAAAGGCAGTTTATGCAATCCAATTTAGCTGATCTATAAATTAAATTGCATAAATAAATTATTAAGATTGGTTTAGGGTAATTTTAAGGTGATTTTAAGGTTTTAAAGTTAATAAAGAAAAAAGTTAAAAAAAATCTATTTTTTAACTATGAAATAAATAATATATAAAGGAAACTTTCCCAAAAATCTTAAGTAAACAAAAAGGGTATTGTATTGCTTCTTTTTGAAGCAATCCTCTGCCTCAGTGTGTGAAAAATTATTCATGAAATTGTACATTTTTTCGTCATTAAATATTAATCCCACAGTAAAAATAAAATAACAGTAAAATTTAGACTTAATATTCAGTAATTATTCTCCGCCAGGTCACAATGACACCAACGCGGTCCAGTATAAATTTTTCCTCAGTATTTGAAACAGTAATGCCGTTCTTACGTACTTGTCAACCACGCTACTTGTGTATTGTGTACTCCGTCAGTATTTTGCTATTAACTTGTCAGTATAGAAATAGTATTGTGTATTACTGTTATTTTAAATACCTCCGTTTAGTAACTTAAGCTGAAAGATAAACAATAAGTGTCTTTTTTTCTTTTTATTATATTGATTACACTTGATCACGGGCGTTTTTCAATAAGTTATGCCACTTCGATCTCAGCTTCTTTAAGACGGTTAAAGTTAATTGTATAAAGTTTAAGTTAATTAAAGTAAAGATAATAAAAGTATCCTTTAAATGAGAGGAAACCTTTCAAAAACCTTTGGAAATTCCTATCCGTAATAATAAATCATCATCTTGTCATAATAACTGCTTAATTAATGATAATTTAGTAATTGTTCTCCAAAAGAGTATTTAGGAAGGCCTTCCCAATCGTGTACTCAATAATTAATGCCTTCGGAAATTCGTCAACGAAGTAATATACAGTAGTGCTAAGAAAATTAAATTTGCTGTTTAAATATTATATGTACTTTTGTTTTAAAAATTGTCTGGTGGCGTCAAGAGCCTCTTCTTTCGAAAATTATGCAAAAATTATAATTTTTGTAAGATATAGTACTATATTATTATTATATATATATAATTATAATAATATATATATATATATATTATATATATATCTATCTATATATTATATATATATATATATATATGATATTATATAAAAAAGCAAGAAGACTAAAACTAGAAACATTTGGAGGGATAATTAAATGATTAATATTTAAAAAAAATTATTTTATTCAAACAGTAGTTGATAAATTTTCGTTGAACCCAAGGAAATTACTTTTTTAATAACACCAATTTTGCAACTGCTCTATATTGTGAGTTTTCCATCATTGCATATTGCATTTGATATTTTATTGTTATAAATATCAATAAAATATCAAATGCAATATGCAATGATGGAAAATTCACAATATAGAGCAGTTGCAAAATTGGTGTTAATAAAAATGTAATTTCCTTGGGTTCAACGAAAATTTATCAACTACTGTTTGAATAAAATAATCATAATTGTCAAACACAAATTTCCTCTAGTTCGTAGCAAATGAAGCCATTTGATGTAGGGCTGTACTCTAAAACTATCTGCATCGCAAGAAAGAGTGGTGTTGCTTTTGAGAAGAGAGAGAACACTTCTAGGGGGGGGCAGCTGCCCCCCCTGACGACACCCATGTATCGATTAATGATTTTTCATGATGATATGACTGACGGCATAGTTTAAAATTTTTGAAACACTCTGTCAGTGACAATTTTGTTTATTACAAAAGCATTCTCGGAGTCGACGTTCGTGTTAGCTAGGCATAGCCTGCTCTCGGGAGTCATAAAAATTTATTGTTTTCAGATTATGAGTGATTATTTCTGGTTTAACGTCATTGTTTTGGTGACGTTATTATCTTTCATAATTTTGTTCAAAAACGTTATTACCTATAATTTTTCAAATTATGAGTCATAATTTGTTCATAGGGATGCAACTAATATTTCAATTTATTTAGCTGACTAAAATAGCAGTTAGGTTTAATTATAACTATATATTTTTTTTAATTTAAAATGTATTCTTTTCACTATTTATGTTTGTTATTTTTTCTTTTAAATGACTTATTTATTAATGTTTGTTGTATTTTGTATTTTATTTTTAGTTAAGGTTGAAGCAGAAGGCGTCTTACCACATGCAAAACCTAATATGAGGCAGATCATCTGTTTTAGGTCCAAAATTTGATACGAAAACAACATTGTTAGTTGGTGGATCCTACTTCAGCCTTGCTCAATAAAAATATTAAATATGAAATAATGATTGCAAAATCTTTGAAGAAAGTATATTTTCCTGTTTTTGATTCTGAAAGTGTATAATAAAAGAATAATAATAATAATAATATAATTTATGAATACATATAATATAAAAAAAAATTATAATAATAATAATGGATCATTCACGTGCTCTTCAAGATGAAAACGTTTGTTAGTAATGTAGTTTTAATGTATAACATTCGAACCCACACTGGGTGAAACAAACGTTTTAAGTGTTCCTACGTGCGACAAAGTTAATTATCGTATAATATTTAGAAACCACTTCGAATCCACACGGGTAGAAACCATTAAGTGTTTCTTCTCTGTGAGAAAGTTTTTAATCATAACCCCAACAATTTTTTTTTTTAAAAAGAAACCAAATTCAGACCCACACGGGTGAAAAGCCATTTAAGTTTTTTTTTTGGGGGTTTTTCCTTACTGTGAGAAACTTTATGTAGAGGTATATTAAGAATTCACCTTCGAGCCACACAGGTGAAAGCCATATAAGTGTTCTACTGTGATTATAAAGTTTTATTCCGTAAGAAATTTACATAGCCACATTCGAACCCACACGGGTGAAGAGTTTAATGTTCTGACTGTGATAAAAGTTTTAACTCGTAACATCATTTAGATCCACATTCTTATACACAAACACGGGTGAAGACCATATAAGTGTTCCTGACTGTGGATAAAGTTCTAGTCGTAAAAGGGATTTAAGAGTTAACCTTCGACCCACACAGGTAAGCTTTTAAACTTCACAGAAAACATAAAACATTTAAATCTTTATTAAAAATTAGTTAAAATGAACATTTGATTGCTTAGGATGCGGAAATTTTTTTAAAATATGATTATTATAAAATATATTGTATTTAGAATTAAGTAACCTTTATATTAGTAATCTGGTAGATAGTAGGTGGCAGTAGTAAGATTAGGAGACTGAAGCTTTTGTCTAGATATTTAGATGTGTTAGATGGATGCGTTTAAGAGGTTTTGTTTTTCTTATGTTTAAAAGCAGGAAAATTATTATATATTTTTTTAAAAAAAGTACCTTTTTTTAATTTTTATTATGTTTATTTTTCAGTTATTTTGTACATATTTCCAGTTTGACTCTTTTTAAATAATTTTAGTTTTTTTTTACTTCATTTCTATATTTCACGTGTTTCTTATTCTAAACACTTAAAATATTATTATTTTTTATAATGCAAAGAAGATATAAGATTTAGTTGTGTATATTTTTTATGCAATTTATTGAATTAATTTTTTTATTATGCGGTACTTAGTTTATACGTGGACTTAAACTGAGAGTAATAAATGATTTGTACCGTTTTAGAGTTTCATTCTTCCTAATGAAAAAGCTATCCACAGCAACTTAATTTGCTTTTATTTTTTCTTGTTTACCATTGAACTATCTTCTTATATTTGGCTTTACTATACAGCAGTGCTTGGAAACGGTAACTGTTTTGGACCTATACTCAAATATTCGACAGGTAAAATCGTCGTCACTTTTCAATAAAATCTGTCTACCATTTTTTTTCATGTGTTTGAATGTGTCGACGATTTGGCCATATGTGTAAAAACCTTTGTCGCATTTTTCTCTTTAATTTGAATGTGTCGACGATTTTGCCGAATATAAATTTTTAACACATTTGTAGCCCATATTATATAGTATATATATATATATTATATAATTGGTTTATGGTTTGTTATATAATATATATATATATTATATATATATATTTATATAATTATATATATATATATAGTACTATAATATATTATATATATTATTATATATATATATAATATAAAATATATATATATATATAATATCTATATAGTATGTATATATATATTCATCTTCCTTTTTTTCCCTAAGACTGGGAGTAAGGTGCGTGACAAGCATCGAAAAGAATAAGCAGTAGAAGAATTGAACAAGTCGAAAAGAAACGCAGCCTTAACCGCCCCCTCTGTACCATTATTGTAAGCACTCTCCAGTCAGAAAATCCACCTAGAGCTTCACGGGACCGCGGACGCCCTCCTATGGTAAATCGTCAAGTGAGGGTTATCTCCTGGCCCAGGTGGGCAACAACCATACCCCTCACAACCCCGCCATTCCCTCCTATCATGCACCTTTCTTGCTCGCCTCTGCCAAACTCACATTTCTCTCTGGCAGGCATTCCTTTCTCGACTCAATCCACTTTTTCTTCGGTCTCCAGCCCGGTCGGTTCCCCAACACACTCACCACTATCCCATCCGCTTTAACCACCGACCTATCATTTATCCTTTCCCATGACCAAACCATCTCAACATACTTTTCATTTATTCTCTCTTTCACCCTTTCTTACCACATAACTCTCTAATATACGTTAAAATTCCTCATTTTATCAATTCTTCTCTCACCCAACCTAAGACCTAAGATTGTCCATCTGAACACATTGACTTTAGATCTATACTTCTATTCCAGCCATAGTCTCACTACTTATACAATAACACAGGAAACAACATACCTCATGCAAGACCCTAGCGCAACAAGACTTAGTCCTTTACATTCACCAAGCTTTAAATTGCACCAGCCACCTTCCTACCATTCACAACTTTTCCTACTACACTCTGCATCATCCGTTCCCTTCTCATCCACACATACCCTAAATATTTAAATTCAGACACTTGTTCCCAGCTGCTCACCATCTAAATAACTTCACACTGAGGAGTATCCTCACTCACAAACATAACCTTACTCTAATCTACGTTTACTTTTAAACCCATCTTTTACATACCCTGCTAAATTCCTCTACCCTTCTCAACCTCTCTTCAGATTCAACACACAGAACCAAATCTCCGCATATAATAGATATGGCACCCTCCACTCATCTCATTCTCCATCTCATTCTAACAACCATTTCCTGCACCCCACCTCTAATTCTTTCTAACCCAATCCATATACAATTGAATAAACCAGGATGACATAACACATCCCTGCCTCACTCGCTATTAATACTAAAACCAATCACACCTTGACAACCAATTATTCTCACAAAGTCGCCTCACTATCCTCATAACATTACTTGATTCGCATTTGGCAGAAGCCTACCACCAACACCTATATCACAAACCCGCCATAGAGCTTCCCTATTAACCCTATCATAACGCCTTGCAAATCCATAAACGCTAAATACAATTATTCTTTTCTCCTTCATTTTCTCAATCATTTGTTTTTTTCGATGTAAAGATTTGATCAACATCCTCTACCACTCCTAAACGCACTGGTTCAACAGAATGAGTACTGAGTAAGTTGAAGCATCTTTCGATTTAATACCATTTTACTGTATATCTTCCTTCCTCAACAAACTTATTCCCCTAATTTCTACAGTTCGTTCCCCTTATCTCCTTACCCTTATATTAGTATTTTTATTAACTTATTATTATTATTTATTATTATTATTATTATTATTATTATATTATTATTATTATTATTATTATTATTTTATTTATGCTATTAACGATGATGGGAATTTATTGTTGTTTTCAGATTATGAGCGATTATTTCTGATTTAACGTCATTGTTTTAGTGACGCTATCACTTTTCATAATTATGCTCAAAAACGTTGTAACCTATAATTTCTCAAATTATGAGTCGTGATTTGTTCATAGGGATGCAACTAATATTTCAATTTATTTAGCTGACTAAAATAGCAGTTAGGGTTAATTAAAACTATATATTTTTTTTACTTTAAAATGTATTCTTTCCACTATTTTTGTTTGTTATTTTTTCTTTTAAATGACTTATTTATTAATGTTTGTTGTATTTTGTATTTTATTTTCAGTTAAGGTTGAAACAGAAGGCGTCTTGCCACAGGCAAAACTTATTATGAGGCAGATCATCTTTTTTAGGTCCAGAAATTTTGATACGAAAACAACATTGTATAGTGGTGGTCCTACTTCACCCTTGCTTAATAAAAATATTAAAAATGACAATAATGATTACAAAAATCTTTTTGAGAAAGAAATTTCCGTTTTTGATTCTGAAAAGTGTAATAATAATAATAATAATAATAATAATAATAATAATAATAATAATAATAATAATAATAATAATAATAATAATAATAATAATAATAATAATAATAATAATAATAATAATAATAATAATAATAATAATAATAATGGATCATTCACGTAATAATAATAATAATAATAATAATAATATAATAATAATAATGGATCATTCACGTGCTCTTATTGTGCCAAAAAGTTTGTTAGTAAATGTAGTTTAATGTATCACATTCGAACCCACACTGGTGAAAAAACGTTTAAGTGTCCCTACTGTGCGAAAAGTTATAATCGTAAATATTTAAAAACCCACATTCGAATCCACACGGGTGAGAAACCATTTAAGTGTTCTTTCTGTGAGAAAAGTTTTAATCATAAACATGTTTTAGAAACCCACATCCGAACCCACACGGGTGAAAAGCCATTTAAGTGTTCTTACTGTGAGAAAAGCTTTAATTATAGATGTATCTTTAACAATTCACCTTCGAACCCACACAGGTGAACTTCCTATAGTGTCTTACTGTATAAAAGTTTAATCGTAAGCTCATTTAAGAAGCCCACATTCGAACCCACACGGGTGAAAAACCATTTAAGTGTTCCTACTGTGATAAATGTTTTAAACGTAAGCATGAATTAAAACCCCACATTCGAACCCACACGGGTGAAAAGCCATTTAAGTGTTCTTACTGTTTTAAAAGTTTTAATCGGAAACATCATTTAGAATCCCACATTCTAATCCACACGGGTGCAAAACCATTTAAGTGTTCCTATTGTGATAAAAGTTTTAAACGTAAGCATTATTTAGAACCCCACATTCTAACCCACACAGGGGAAAAACCATTCAAGTGTTCCTCGTGTGATAAAAGTTTTACTCGTAAACACAATTTGGAATACCACATTCTAATCCACACGGGTGAAAAACCATTTAAGTGTTCCTACTGTGATAAAAGTTTTAATCGTAAAGGTAATTTAAAAGTTCACCTCCGGACACACACAGGTAAATCTTCAACTTCGCAGAAAACATTTAAATCTTTATTAAAAATTAGTTAAAAATGAACATTGTTACGACAGTCCTGAAATTATTTTAAAAATATGAATTATTATAGTTACTGTACTTTATATTAGTAGTCTAGTAGATAGTTTGGTGGCAGTAGTAGGCTTAGAAGACTGAAGCTTTAGTCTAAATATTTAAATGAAGGCCCACTAGATGTGGTAAATGGATGAGTTTATTGTATTGAGGTTTTATTTTTATGTTTATGAAGCAGGAAAATTATTATATTTTTTAAAAAGAAACTTTTTCAATTTTTATTATGTTTATATTTTAGCTATTTCCAGTTTGACTCTTTTAAATAGTTTTAACTTTTTTTACTTCATTTCTATATTTCACATGTTTTTTAATCCAAACTCTTAAAATATTATTTTTTTTGTAATGCAAAGAGGAATTAAGATTTAGTTATGCATATTTTTTATGCAATTTATTGAATTTATATTTTGTTTATGGTACTTAGTTTATACCTGGACTAAAACTGACAGTATAAATGATTTTACACTTTAAACGAGGTTTTCTTCAATGATCAAAGTAGTAAAAAAAGTAAGTTTTTGATAGGGAACTAAAATTTTAATTAAGATATAATAAAATTAAAGACTCATAGATTTGTTTGGTAGATAATAGAGGATTTTAAGATTATGAGAATTTAATTAAAATCCGGAATATTATAGAAATTTGAGATATAATTGTATCATATATATATATATATATATATATATATATATATATATATATGATATATAATATATAATATTACTATTATATAATTAATATATTATAGATATTATTATATCTATATATACTATATAATATAATAATATTATATATATATATATATATATATATATATATAAATATATATATATATTATATATATATTATGCAGGGAGTATTGATTCTTATGGTGTTATGCTCTTGTATACAACCTACGAGTATGACATATTGATAAGGACCATCTATTGGGACTACAGCTTTTGTAATCCCTATTCCCACACCTGGGAAAGATCCGAAGTTGGCGGACAACCAAAAATCAATTTCGCTGACCTGTCATACTTGTAAAATGGCGGAGAAAATGGTTTCAAGGCCGCCTTCTGCATGTCTCTGGAGAGTCGCCAGACTCTTTTCAAACTACGCAGTTTGGTTTCCGCAAAAATCATTCCACCCCCTTTTTAAAACTGGACCATGACATCCGAAAACCTTCGCACTCGGGTGGAATGGTTTCTTGTGTCCCTTTTTTTGACCTGATAAGCTTAGACAACGTGAAGAATGGGTTTCTCCTTAAGCTCCATTCGCTCGGTCTCCGAGGACAGCTTCCTCTTTTTATTAAATGCCTTCTGTCAAATAGGTCCATACCAGGTCGGTCTCTCTTCTGTTCTGTCACGCCACTTACTCTGGATGACGCGTTCCGAGGGCGTGTTTAAAGTGTATTACTAATTGCCTCTAGATTCTGACATCGTTACCTTCTACAGTCGCGATTATTTTGCTCTCTACTGTATGTTGATGACCTTGCGCTATATGTTGCCGGTGTCAGGCTGCCATCCCGTGAACGACAACTTCAACTAGCTATTGAAAATATATTGCAATGGGTAACTCCCATGGCTTCCATTTCTCACCCAACAAAAGCTCAAGTGACTATTTTAAGAAAGGAATCGAAGAACCTACCACATTCCTCCAGCGAACCTACCCTATTTGGTTCGCCATTCCCTGTAATTCACAAGTCCAATTACTGGGACTCATTCTAGATGATCACCGAATATACGCACCGCACATTAACCCCTGAACGACTTGTCTCCGCGTGCTTGCCTATACGTCATCTCTACACTCTAAAATCTTCGGTGCTGATCGCAGTCCTTTTACATCTCTTTATCCCCTAATCCGATCGAAGCTAGACTATGGCTGCGTAGTATATGGTCATGCCTCTCCAACTCCACTACACCGTATCTCCACTGGAACTTTCCGATCGTCCCACCGGGGGGTGAGCCTTGAAAAAGAATCCGATGTGATGCCACTCGCTCTTCGAAGGAAAAACATCATGTGCAATACACAAGTTATCTTCGCTTTCAAACCCCAAATACCGTCTGGCTATGACCACAGATTCTGGCGGGAGATTACCTCGGAATCCTCTTACTGGCCATTTGCGAAAACAGTTTATAATATCCTTAACTTCCTCAACATCTCTTTGCAAAAAGTGCTGCCGTTCTCCTTATGTGAAGGGTACACACCTTGATCTATTCTGCCATTTCCCCAAATATATATATATATACATATCTATATATCCTCACCAAAACATATAAAATATATATATATATATATATATAATATATATTATATATATATATATATATATATTTATATATATATATCTCTCTCTCTCTCTATATAATATAAATATATATATATATATTTATACTATATATATATATATAATATATAAATATAATAATATAATATATCATATAATATATATATATATATTATATATATATATTAATATATATATTATTATTATATATAAATTATATATATATATATAATTAATATATATATATATATATTATATATAATATACTAGTATTATATATATATAATATAATTATATATATATATATTATATATAATATATATATATATATATATATATATTATATATTTTATATATAGTAATGCTGTTGCCGGTGTTTATGTATAGTAGCGAAACTATAGGGTGTGGAATACGAGGAATATATCTAAGATGCAATTTGCTCAGATGGACAATTTTAGGGGCGTACTAGTTTTTTTTTTTTTTTTTTTTTTTTGGGGGAGAGAGAGAGATTGTTAAAATGAGGAATCGATAAGTTAGGGAGTTGCGTGGTTTAAAAAAGAAGGCGTGTGAGAGAACAATGAGTGCATTAAGATGGTTTGGTTATATGGAAAGGATGGATGATAGTCGGTTGGTTAAACAGATGTCCCCAAGTGTGTGTGTTTGGACTCGACCCCCGGCTGGGGGCCAATCAAAAAAAGTGGATTGAGTCAGTAAACGAGTGTCTGAAAGAAAGGAATATTTTTTTTAGAAGCGAGAAAATGGTGCATAATAGAGTATTTGAGGTATTTTGGTTGTGGGTGTAGCTCATGGAATGTACCCTTGCATTGACGAGATACCACAGTGGGGTTCCTGTCGCGGTATAGTGAAACCCTAGGGTGGATATTTTGCTGCGACAGGCTTCCACTTAAGAATATGAGGGGATTGAGGGTGTAGGCCTGTAAGGGATTACGTCATGCTCTTCTACTTAACTATTGTTCCCTGTGAATGTTGCGCACCCCACCCCCATTATGGGGTATAAAAGGAAGGTTAAGGAAAGAAATAATATATTATATATATATATATATATATATAATATATATATAAATAGATATATATGTATCTGTGGTATATTATATATTATATATATATATATATATAATATTTTATATTATATATATATATAAAAGGATGTATCAGTAGGCTGTGGTACTGACTAGGTACGCCGGAGATTTATTCTAATCTGAAAGGCAAAAAGTCTTCATGGCGGTTGTTAACGTCAGAACTAGATTTGATATACAACCTTAGATCCTATGAAGAAAGAACAACATTCCTGTTAGATGTTGAACCATCACAGAATAGTCGTTGCTGTTGCTGGTGTGGGGGAACAGAACCAGCAGGAGAAAAACGCTTCCTGTGAAGTGGCTCAAAGGGCTTTCTATGAAAAATGGGTGGTCAGAATATTAATGATATGCACCTTGGTGATGGTTCACGGATCATAAGAAAGCTGCACTTTAAGTGTGTGCCATCAATACGTAAGTGAGTCAAATTCGCTTTCTGATGCCGGTCACAGTGAAAATTATTTTCATGGCGCCAGTGCTAGTTTTATGCTGTAGAGCTTATAGTATGATTGCTTGTAGCAGACTGGAATTGCCAAAGTTGGTGAAAACCACAGTACAGTGAGGGAGTAAAGTCTCCACCAGGAAGAATTCCAATTGTGAGAACAGTGGAACCGTTTTCCCCCCCGAGGCAGTGCACAGAGTTGAAGAGATAATTTTCGCTGGCCTTGTCTCCTCTTTCATTGCCGTGAATGTTGACATGGAAGGGCACCCAGAAAAAAAACGCACCGATTTTCTTCTGGAATGAAATTACAGGAATCTATGCACTATAAGAAGCAAGGAGCTATTTGGTTACAGATCCCTGATGGCGTCCAAGGTATTCCTGGAATCGGTATATATAACGTACGGGTCAGCTGTACTAATAACGATATAGGATATAACGAAGGTTTGCAGTTCTCAAAAGAGAATAGGGAAATTTTATTTAGAATAATTTGCATACTGTGAAAGTATGAAAAGCCCTACAAACAACAAAGCCTAGAAGATCTAAGAGCCTTCTGTAGCAATGCGGAACCCTTAATTTTGCATAGGGCCAAGGAGTTTAACTAAATTAAAGGAAGTCCATATATAAAGGACGCAGCCATAGGCCAGTTTAGCATAGACTATAGCCAAAAAAAAATGTTTAAAAGTTTCCCGATCTGTTCCGAAAGTGTCATGCGAAACAAAGCGCAGATCTAATGGCCATTAACAGTATTTTTAAGGTGCTTTAAGTGGGGGAACATGCAACAAACTTTGATCCAGAATTACTCCTAGAAACTTTGCTCCGGGGGCGGGCTTAATGTTAGGCCCATATAAATACAGAAGCACTACTTCCATCATCTCGATGAACAAAATGGAGGTAGTTTTTGATACGAAAAACCGAAAACCATCTGAATTTATTCACTCTGAAATGGTATTGATTGTAACTTGCCTTTGACACTACGAGTTTTATAAACTTGGCACCTGCTAGATAGAAAACAAAATCAGAATGCATAGAAAGTTGCATATTTACGGAAACTATGTCATTAAATGCCACTATAATAAAGGATGACACTCAAGAAACTACCTTGGTGGGGAGTCCATTCCTCAATAACGAATGCTAAAAAAAAAAACTAACTTGAATTGACCTACGAGACTGGAGACACTGAATGAACAGAGGGAGCCGACCCCAGAAACTCAAAGAATCTAGTTTTAACAAAATTGCCTTGCTTCATGTATTGCTATAAGCTTTCTCCAGGTCTAAGGAAACACCAAAAACGAATTATTTTGAACAGGTCCAACGAATGTCGTGATCTTGGTAGCTGAAAACAAAGCTTGTAGATTTTCCAACAAAGAATAAAGTCTATTGGCTACCATTTTGTAAATCAACTTGCAAATGTCACGTGAAAGGGTGATTGGTTTCAAGGTCTCACTGATGGTGAATATGTAAAAAACAACTGTATGATAATATGTAATAAAATATTTTATATTGATGATTGGGACTAAATGAAAGATTATACAATTTTGTAATATTTTATAACTAATATAAATTAATAGAGTATAAATAGATTGTAAAATTATATTCTTGAGGACATTTCGTAAATACTGAATAAACTGGTGTTTATAACAAAGGATTTTAACCGAAGAAATCCTCGAAATCTACAAGAAAAGATACTTAAAGTTGCTATGCATCTTCAAAATTCTTTAGTGAAATATAGATTTATCAGATATTTCATGATGGAATGTTACCAAAACAAAAAACGATATGTGAAACGGGGGGTGGGGAGGGGGGTCTTTTAGACCATTGGGAAATTTTTTCAATTACTTAGCAAGAAAGATGGGTGGAATCATTAGTATGGAAATACTGGTTTATAGTTGACGCTTAGTTCTGCGTGACATATCAGCCGTCGCTTTACAGGTAATAAGTTATAGACCGTTGGATTCTTATATTATTTTTTGGAAAGTTTTTTTTTATTCATTTGTGAACACTTGTCATGGTTAGTTCCACCTGTCACTTGTCCACGCCACTGCACAACATCTATAGAATCGCGTCAACCTCTCTCTTACGGCTCCCACCCTACTGATATCACTTCCACCTGCTAATTCTACTCTATATCATAATCTTTGATAACACGGGTGAATAAATTTTAATTTTTTTCTGTTGTCTATGATCCGATACGTTTTTTTAATGTACTTTGTTACGCTGAATTTAAAAATCGTATTGGTTTTTGTCTCTCACGTCGTTTTGATACTATTCGCATGTAAACATGGAAAAATATTGCAAAAAAAAAAAGATTTTTCCCGTGAACAGCGACAAAACGGTTGTGTATACAAACAATCTAAATAAAATTTGAGTCTTACCCAAATATATATGCTGTGAAAATTTCAAATTGATAGGGGAAATAAAAAGGCACAGCGGTTTTTCATTTATTAAATGGTAAAAAATTGCTTTGTCTTTTCTTAGTTTTCCTGAATGGCGGCAAAACTTTACTTTGTAGAAAAACATAATACAAATTTTCATTGACTTGTATTTAAAACTTGTTTCTTATGTAGTCTTTTGCGCTGAAAGCAAAATTTATCTGGTGTTTGTCTATAAGGTCCAGTTTTAGTCATTCACTTGAAAAATAAAAAATAAATTTTTTTTTACAATTTCATAAATGAAGAACCGCTTATATCTTTTTTATTATTTGTCTTATTAATTTGAAATTTTCACAGCATATATATTTGGGCAATATACACATATTTTATTCGTATTATGTTTGTATATCCAACCGTTTTTTCTGTTTTTCCATGTTTACAATGCGAATAGTATCAAAACATTTTTTTTTTATATTCTAGCGTTATGTGGTCATTAATAGATATTACATATGTCCGTGGTCAAATTTTGCCCAGAAGGGCATTCAAATACTCTTCAACCACATCCCAACACTAGTCGTAAAATTACAATGCTCTTTCTTACTGTCATCAAGATCCATTCCTATGTGTTAACTGATACAGGGAGCTTCTCAAGATGTTTCAAGAGACCCTTCTTTGTTACGCCCAGCGTTCCAACTACAATTGGAATCACCACGATATCATTGGTGTTCCACATTTTTTAAATTTCGTGTTCGAGCCTTTGATATTTTATTTCCTTTTCCTTTTCATATGCCACCAAGATGGACTTTGGGACTTCCACCTATATTATATAGCACTTCTGCCCCCTCTTATCCTTAACTACGATGTCCAGTCTATTGTGGGTAACTGAATCATAAAGTAACAGCACCTTTTCGTTTTCTTCTATTTCTGGGGGATTCTGCTTCCAGTATTTGGCCGCTTCTGTCCTGATGTATTTCTGGCGCAATTTAAAATGAATTAATCTGCAGATGGTGTTATGTCGGTTTAGTTGAGTCTGACATCCTGCTAAAATGTGAGGAACAGATTCTGTGTCATAATCACACACACTATATCTATCGCGGTTGTTCTTTTTTCCTTTTCTGTGCCATCTTCTTCTACGCAGTGGTCATAATCAATCTTTCTTCTTCTACTTGTAATCGCCCCCTAGTGAATATCTCCACTGCTTTTTCCTTATCCAAATAACTTTTACCTACGATTTCTTATATTCATTTGCCATTGCTTGTTGTGACCGTTGGTTTACATGTTCCCTCTTCCTCAAATTTATCCTTTAATTTTCTAGTCTTTTCGCTTTGCGGTTTTTCTTCCCACCTTTGGCCTTGCTCTATTCTAATTTTGTTCATATTCGTGTAATCAGTTTTCTTTTTAATTAGCGAAGTTGTTGGAGGAATTTGTTTTCTGCGCCTTCCGGGTATTGGCCCATCCCTATTACTTCTCTTTTATATATATGTAATCTATCTCTACCAACCCCATGCCTCCTCCTCTGTTTCTGTGTACATTATAAACAAGATCTGTCCTTTATAAATCATTTTGTGAGCATTTAGGATTTTTCGTGTTTTATCTCAATCTTGTTAAGGTCATCCTGGAACCAATCTATCACTCCACATCTGTATAGGATGACAGGTACGGCTAATGTCTTGATGGCTTCAATTTTATATCTAGCACTCAATTCTGATTTTAATATCGCTTTGGTTCTATTTAAATATTCTCTTTCATCAACTTATGATCCACCTTCTCAGACTGCTCCACTCCTAGATATTTGTAAGTATTTTCTTGCTCCAGTTCCCTTATGATGGTATCGTCAATCGTGATTTTCTCATTCTCCGTTCTTCTCCCTTTTCTGAGTGTAAGGAAAACGCATATATCTTCTGAGAACTTCTTGATTACCACTACTTGCTTAATTGTCTCATGTCTATTTGAGTTATATGATTTTATGTAACCCATATAAAACTGGTGTGAAATTATTTTGCTTGATTTCTCGCTATATGCTTTAATTCTATATCCATTTTGTAATTTGTTTATTAGACAGCTTAAAGGGTTAATGGCCAAGGTGAAGGGCAGTGGCGATAACAAATCCCCCTGGATGATACCACTTTTTATGTCGATTTTTTCCACTTCAATCAGTCCCTTTTCACATTTGTTTTAAATTGACCTTCCATTGCCTCATTCCTTCTTTTACAAAATCTATTTTTTTATTTTGTAAATTTTTAGCACTTCTATTACCTAACTGTAGCAAACTGTCATGCTTTCTAATAATCTATCCAGGTCATGCTTAGATGTTTCTGGTTCTTACAATTTTCAAGAATCATTTTGCTGATCAACAATTGAACTTTTGTGACCATATACTATTTCTGATTCATCCGTTCTATTCTTCGTTTGTTATATTATAGTTTTCTACATGTTTATATATCCTAGATGCTATTATTGCTGTTAGAGTTTTGTATATGGTAGGTAAACATGTTACAGATTTGTATTCTATTGGATTTTTAGTTCCTTCAGATTTTGGTAGGAGGTTAGTGTTTCCTATTGTCAACCATTCTAGAATGCTTTTGTTCCTTCTATCAATTTGTTTACACATTTTGTAAGAGGCTGATAAGTGCTGTAACCTTCTTTAACCATACATTCTGCACTTTATCAGGTCCAGGTGCTTTCCAGTTATTGAGCTTCACGAGGACTTCCTTTACGTTTTTTTTGGCTTATTTCTCCAAATTCCATTTCATTAATATTATTTATTTGTGAATTATTTATCGTTTCTTCCGTTCAATACAGTTTCCATACAATTTTTTCATAGTTGTTGGTTTTAAAAAATATTTATCTCCTCTTTTCTCTGAGGTTCAGTGACTTTGAAATTTCATCATTTCTCAGTTTTTTGTACAATCTTCAAGGATCTTGTTTAAACATTCGATTTTGTTCATTTTGTTTTTCACTCTCTCTTTCAACCCCTCTATTTTCCTCATTGTCATTTTGTTCAATATTCAGAGGTTCCTCTGCTCCTTCATCCCTTTCATTTTCTCCACTCATAATATTTTCAAATCCAATGAGTTCATCAGCTGGTTTTTCAGTTATTCATAATTCAACTGCGTCCACAATCTCAGTCTCCTCTCAGTTATCTTCAATGTCTCTCGAAGGCAGGGTGTTACGAGTAAAATATATTGCATCTGCTTCGTTTCTCTCCTTTTTACCTTCCTGGTTTTTGTTCGTGTTTTTTTTCTCTTCTCTTATTCTCCAATTTTCCTGATACAATGCTTCTCTATTCTCTTGTATTTTTTGAATGGTTTCTGGTGTCAGTTGGGAGTTCTTTTATGTTTTTTAGATCTTATTTTGTTGGGAATGTGGCTTTCTTTTTCTTTTTTCCTTCTTTGTTTCTCTTTATTATAGTTTAGGATGGCCTGTTTTTGACTAATCATTTATTTTCCTGTCTATCTGATTATATTTTTGCTTGAATCTATGTTTCATATAACCGTTGGTACTAATTACTTTCTCTTCAACTATATATTTCCAGAATTCGGCTTTCTCTTTCTTTTCTGGGATAAGTTCTCCTATATAGTAGCATTCCATTAGATATTTATTTCTTTCCGAGGTCCAGATCCATTTTCATCAAAACATTTGCATGAGTTAACATTTGTGATTTTAAGTCTCCTTTCCGATTACAATAATTGCTGCACTCGGAGAATTCAAAACAAATTGTTTTTTTAATATCTCCCTGTTAAGGGGTTATTGTGAAAATGACCATGGTCAAACCTTGACCATAAGGTCATTCCATTCTTTATATTTTATTCAAATCCCAACACAAGCCTTTAGGACAGCAATGCACTTTCTAACCGGTAACCGACACTGAGAGCTTCTTTTGATGTTCCAGAAGAATTTTTTTGACTATTCATTCTATTCATTCTTGACTATCGGGATCAGTGCAATATCATTTATTTTCCACATTTCTCAATTTCCTGTTTTAATTTTTTATATTTTAATTCTTTTCTTGTTGTCCAATGGAACTCCCACCTTTATTCTATAACATTTCTGCTCCCTCTTATCCTTCACTACAATGTCAGGTCTGCTATGGGTGACTGTAATATCGGTTGAGATGACACAATCATACAATAAAAGCACCTCTTCATTTTGCTCTATCTCAGGGGGATTATGTTTCAAATAACTTGTCACTTCCAACCTGATGTTATATTTCTTACACAATTTGAAATGTATCAGACTGCAAATGGTGTTATGTCTTTCTGTAAACAGATGGACATTTAAGTGTTTGACATTGATAGATGTGAGAAACAGATTCGGTGTCTTGCTCACAAATTCTACATCTATCAATGATGTTTACGCCTTCAATGATTTTCCTGTGACATTCTGTTCTAAGAGTAAGTCTTTACTAAATATTTCTACAGATTTATCATCATCAATATATATTTTCCCCAATAACTCTTCATATTGCTTTGTCATTGCCTGAATCTTCGATTGGTTTATATATTTTGTTTTTCTTTCCTCCCAATATCCGTCTTTAAAATATTTCATTCTTATTTTTGTTTTAGTTTACGCAATTTGTGTGTTAACATGTGTGATTTTAAATTTCCTTTACGCTTACATTCATAGCTGCACTCCGAACATTTAATTAACTTAACACTCGCGTGTCTTAGCATGTGTGATTTTAAATCTCCTTTACGCTTACATTCATAGCTGCACTCTGAACATTTAATTAATTTAATATCTGCATGTGTTAACATGTGTAATGTTAAATCTCCTTTACGCTTACAATCATAGCTACACTCTGAACATTTAAATAACTTGACATTTGCATGTATAATCATGTGGGATTTTAGGTGTCTTTTTGTATTGCATTCATAGGTACACTCTGAACATTTAAATAACTTAATGTCAACATGTGCTAACATATGCATTTTTAAGTGTTTTTTCTGATTACATTCATAGCTGCACTCTGAACACTGAAATAATTTAAAATTTGCATGTGTTAGCATGTGTGATTTTAAATCTCCTTTACGCTTACATTCATACATGCACTCTGAACATTTAAATAATTTAACATTTGCATGTGTTAACATGTGTAATTTTAAGTTCCCTTTTCTGTTACATTCATAGCTGCATTCAGAACATTTAAATAATTTTATATTTGAGTGTGTTATCAGATGATCATTTAAATTTGATTTACGATTGCTTTGGAATCAATTAAAACATCTAAACATTCTTTTATTGTGCTATTTCAAATGACTTTTCAACTCATCATTGCTTCTAGACTTAAAATTACAATGAGTACAACGAAGTTGTTCTAAATCTTGTTGCTTAATCATTTGGTTACGTCGTCTCCGCGTTTGAGGTCCACTTTTTAAAGAGCTTTTTGCTTCGAGTGGCTCATCATTTTCCTCGTGTTCCACATCACTAATGAGGTTCTGTAAAAAAAAAAAAAAAATAATACATTAATGCTCTAAGTTGTTTAATACAAAATATTACATGAACAGTAACATAATATTTTTTTCATTTGCAAATATATTTTATAATGTAAATTTTATATATATATATATATATATATATTATATATATATATATATATATATATATATATATATATATATATATATATATATGATATATATAACTATATATATGTAGTAATAATATATATATATATATAAAAAGGAGATGATAAAGCATAAAAAATAAAGAAACGTATCTGCAATTCATGTTTATTAATTTATATAATTTATTTATATATAATATTATTATTATATATATTATATATATATATATATTATATATATATATATATATATATATATATATATACCTAATATATATATATTATATAATATATATATATATATTAATATATATATATATACTATATATATAATAT
>JABUQX010052240.1:25000-27082 GCA_015478945.1 Trachelipus rathkii
GAGCCTGTTCTTTTTGGGGTGTTTAGCATTCCTACCTGACACATAAATACGCTCGCTCCCGACTGATGAAGGAGGTGCTCTGATAATTATTTGCCTGCAAGCACTGATAATAATGAAAACCTTGGCCCATTTTCATGGCACCGCATGAAAGGATTCTCTTCCGTAGGCAGCATCTCATGTTTTCGTAACGGCAGCATCTCCATGTTTTCACAGATTGCAAATTTGAATTATCTTTTGCTCCTTGATGACTGTCTTTCAGTTTTACGATGAGGTTCCCTTGGTGTGATTCCTTTTGAAGGTGAAATGAGATGTCAATGCAATTCGGCCATGAATTATCAAAGTCTAACATCAGTCAAATCCTCATCTTTATAAGGTTTATTTGCTGAAAAGCCAACCTCGTCACTATCAGTTGCTGGTGCCAGGGGTTTGCAGATAAGGCGACTTCCACTTCTCGTGAATCTTTTTTTTTTTTTGTCAGCGAGCAAGCTCCTCGGTTATGGCTATTTAAATGCATTCTAGAGATGGTTCACCGTCGGAGATTGCCATTCTTGTGGGGTTGCAGCTAGCTTAAGGAATTCCTTATTAAGAACCTTTTTGTATTATATGTTTATTTTTTTATACAGTTTTCACCATTGCTCAGGGACCGAGCCCTATTCAAAAAAGGCTACATCAAACGCAAATTCGGCAGATGAGCACAGACGCAGGGCTTTAAAGTGAGGGAGAATTAATTGAGTAGGAAACACGGATGATGGAAGAGAATTCCACAGAACACCAGTGGCAGGAAAGAAAGAAGCGCCGCAGAACTAGTCCTGAGTTACTAATATCAACACAAAATTCATGAGCTAAACTGAACCCTTATGCTACGAGGGCATCGTAAAGGCAGTGGTATACGCGAGTGATCATTTCCCTCGAGCACTTGCCGCTACAGTACCTATAGAAAAGGGATAAGCACCACATCGCGCCGCAAATAATCAGTGAACCTAGAAAGTACAAGGAGCAGTTTATAAGTCTTTGGCCTTTGACTCGATCCTATCCAAAAGCCGAGATAGAAACCAGAGCCCTCAGATATGATACGCATACTCCATACAGGGCGGATGAGACCTTGTATAGCTGGAGTACTGAGAAGAGGAAAAAGTCCGCAGTCTAAACAGAACTCCAAGTTTCTATGAGGCCGCCTAAGCAACCGTTGTGATTTTGAGGTTTTCAAAACATTTTTGTTTTATGT
This sequence comes from Trachelipus rathkii, assembly GCA_015478945.1. Lineage (NCBI taxonomy): Eukaryota > Metazoa > Arthropoda > Malacostraca > Isopoda > Trachelipodidae > Trachelipus > Trachelipus rathkii. The sequence goes on from JABUQX010052240.1 coordinate 26,226, forward strand.
TAAGGCCAAGGATCGTTTATATTGTCAACAGGAAGAAGTGAGAACACCGTCGAAAGAGATAGGAAAGTTAGGTGTCTTAGAGAGAGAGAATTTGTAGAAGTTGTGGGTTTTTTAAAGAATTAAATTTCACAAGCTTGAGACAACATAACCCTGAAATATTCTATCAGAGATAGCGAGAATAGAATAGAAAAGAAATTAAGACGAAGGCATTCTTGAAGTAAAAAGAGGGAGCAGAATTGAAATGGAGTTGAAGAATGAAGGGTCCGAGTCATCGGCATGTGAGTGGATAAGAGTTAGATTGTGCGGTGAGAAGATCATTGATGAAAAGCAAGGATAAAGTAGGAGAAATAAAACAGAACCCTGAGGAGCCCCAATTGACAGAAAAAGGAAGAAGTCGCCCCATCAGCAACCGGCTGACATTGAGAGATTTGAAAGAAAGCTAGAACATGAGTAAGCAAAGAAGAAGGAAACCCAAGGGGGAGCTTGGAGAGCAGTGACGCGTGCATAACCGGTCAAATGCTTTGATATGTCAAGCGCCACCAACAAAGTCTTCCCGTAGTTCTTAAGGGCGGAAAACCATAAATCTGTTAAATAGGAAACTATATCGCAGTAGATCTCGAGCGCCGAAAGCGTACTGGCAATCGGAAAGAAGGGAATGAGATTCCAGATGATCTAAGAGTGAGAGTTGAAGAAGGGTTTCAAAGATCTTAGGAAGAACTACAAGTTAGAGCTATAGGGCGATATTAGAAGGATCACAGAGCAGCATCCTTTTTCGGAATAGGTTGGACATATGCGGCCGCTTTCAACACTAAGGGAAAGTGCTAGTTTGAGGCATAGGATAATAGTTTTGAACGAGG
>JABUQX010052241.1:0-2500 GCA_015478945.1 Trachelipus rathkii
TATGGTCATAATATAATACATAATATAATATAATATAATATAATATAATATAATATAATATAAAATAATATAATATAATTAACATAATAAAACAAATACAATATATTAGTTATAATATAATATAATATAATATAATATAATATAATATAATATAATATAATATAATATAATATAATATAATATAATATAATATAATATAATATAATATAATATAATATAATATAATATAATATAATATAATATAATATAATATAATATAATATAATATAATATAATATAATATAATATAATATAATATAATATAATATAAAGAGCAAAATTTATCTATTACATATTTATTTGTTTGTATCTTAAACCGTTATGAGTATTACTTCAAATATGAAATCTCATGTGAACGATCAAACAAACTTTGTATTTAAAGTGTCTTAATTTATTTTAAAATTGTGTCTTCTTAAATTTAAAAATATTTAAAAAAAAACATTTAACAATGGAAAATAATTTTTAACATAAAACCTTATTAATAAAGAGGAAATGTTTTATCTTTTTTAATATATATTCCTGTTTATAATATAAAATAATAAAGCTTTCATTTTTTTTTATTTACATAAAATTGGATTTAATTGGGTAAATAATTGAATAAGTACTTTTGGGGTTTATTTTTAAATATATATTAATATAATTATATATAAATATATATGTAGTATATATATATATATATATATATATATATATATATATATAGTATATATATATATATATATATATATATATATATATATATATATATATATATATTAATATATTATATATAAATATAATTAAATGGTTATTTTATTTTTATTTTTTTTGTATTGACATAAATACATTATTATCATCATTAGTAATGCAATTCGATAGAAAAGTCCTTATAATACAAATGTATCTGGGTTAATATTTACCTATGTACCGTTAAGTACACGTAAAAATAAATTAACAAGTACATAAGTGCATTCTGTTCACATAAAATTTGAGATAAATTTTAAATATCACATGAAACCTATCAATTAACTTACTCACCTCACATGGAAGAATGAATTATGCTAATTATTATTATTATTATTATTATTATTATTATTATTATTATTATTATTATTATTATTATTATTATTATTATTATTATTATTATTATTATTATTATTATTATTATTATTATTATTATCAGACTAAGAATATTCAGGCTTATACGACAGACTAAACTTAGACATCTTCGCATACTGGAAGATGTACTAGAGTCACAGATGGCCACTACAATCTCGGATCTAATGCCGAAACAAAAAAGCTTTGAAAAGAAGTACAAATTCCTTCTTGCAAATCGATCAACATGGGATAGTGGAGGCCCAAAACTCGATTCAGGAACCATCATATGGTACACTGATGGATCGGTGATGGATGGTGGGACTGGCGCGGGTCTGGTTGAGCCCAACTGCAGGCGTAGCATGGCTCTGGGCGCTTTTCCCACCATCTTCCAGGCGGAGGTTTACGCCATAATGGAGTGTGCCCGAATAAATTTAAATAAGGGGATGCGCGGAGCGGGAATCACTGTGGCGACCGATAGCCTAGCAGCTATCGGAGATTTGGGTTCTTGCGTATAAGAATCCAAATTATTTTGGGAATGCCAACGTACCCTACAGTAACTGGCTCAACACAACATAGTAACTATGTTGTTGGTGCCAGGGCACCAAGGTGTACCAGGCAATGAAGAGGCAGATCACCTCACTAAGGAAGGAGCTAAGACCACATTCTGTGGTCCGGAACCTTTTTGTGGACTTTCTAAAAGCCAAACCAAGCAATTTCTAACACAATGAGAATATAGATCCATAAATACTTATTGGACAGGCGTCCCTGGTCTAGGACAAGCCAAAAGTCTGAATGGTTCCTCTCCAAGAAAGGCAAAAGAAATGCTGGCTCTGAGTAGAAATGACATTGGACTTTTGACCGGTCTTCTGACTGGACATGGATCAGTCAGATATCAAATTAGAAAAATGGGAAAAGTTGAATGCGATTCATGCCGATACTGCCTTGAAGCAGTAGAAACGGCAGAACACATTCTATGCAATTGCGAAGCTCTAAGCTGGCAATGATATTGGTGTTGGCAGAAGTACACACTGAAGCCTTACGATATCAAAACCTCATCTCCTGGAACAATCCTGAAGTTCCTGCGGAAAATCGGGCTGAACCAGGAATTTTAACAGATAAGGGTTTGTCACAAAAGATCCATGTGGGTCGCAGTGACAAGTGGGCTCAATAAAAGCCACCACTTTAATAATCTAATCTAATCTAAATAGGGCTTGTCTGGGCGGCTCTATGCTAGGCCATTGCTTTTTATTATGTATAATATAATGCACTACTCTCCTACATGACTAAATGCCTTTAAATATGTAATTCGGTCTTATTTGCAGAAGATATGATAATAATGCATCATCATCATCATATCATCAATCTTCATCATCAATCATCATCT
>JABUQX010052242.1:0-15000 GCA_015478945.1 Trachelipus rathkii
CTCTATATATATATATACGTTTAATTTGCTTACCTTAATCCAATATATAATATATTTTATAGATATATAAGAAATTTAAAATATTTTGTCATATTATTTTTTAATTTTGATTAATAATAATATAAAAAGTAATATATTTGATTTTATAATAGACTTAAGATTATAATGTAGGAATTTTATATAATATCTAATAATATATATTTTTACGATTTATATTGCTCAATATATATTAAATCTCGTCCAAATAATAATATCTCAATAAACATATTACCCAAGACCCCATATATATACCTATATTTATTAGTACAAACATAATTTTAGAATATAAATATTTTTATATATTATTGATTTAGTATGATAGTTTGATGTTATATTATCCACTAGAAAGTTGCAATACATAATACTCTCTATCATTATGTAAGTATTACCTATTATAATAATCCAATTAATAAGAATATAAATATTATATAATATAAATATATAGATGTGCACCTATTATAAATATGCTATTATTATTTAATTATTTACATATAGGCTACGTATATATATAGGATATAGTAGTATATATGTAGATTGACATTATAAATAAATTATATATATATATGTATATATATAGGAATCTTTATATATTAATAAGTATAAATATGATAGTGAATGATATAACTGAGAAGATAGTAGAATATATAGATATATTAATACATAATAGAGTAATAAATAATATATGCATACGAAGAAATATTATAAAAATTAATAGTAATAAAATAATATATAAGAAAGATAAGTTAATAAATGTAAAGTCTCAGAAGAGATAGGTAGTAATGAATTATAAAATAAATAATATATAATAGTAATGATAAAATAATGAAAAAAAGTAATAGAATAAATATATATATATATATATAGGAATGGTATACTCTGAGAGTATATATAATATATATATACACTGACTTACTGATCAGCTTTTACATATTATGTTAAAATTGTTTCTTTAAAATTATATAATTAATATATAACTACTCTATTATTACACTCACTAATTATAATATGACATATATATCACGCTGATAAATAAGGCCCCGGAGCGTGGGTTTTTGGCTATTTGATTTTGCTCAACTTGCTTTGATGTTGATAGTATTTGCCTTTTTTTACTCGTAAGGTAAGTAAGTATATTATCATTTGGAAGGAAATCATCAAAATTCAAGGAAACCAAAGATTTTTTTGTTTTAATTAAAACGTCAAAAAGAATATATACAATAATTGATTTAGAGCTTCACAAATAAATTTAAATAAAAAATTTTATGCATTTATTATTATTGAGATTATCTCGCTTATTTACATTATTAAAATATGAATTATATATTATGTTCATTCATTATACAATTTCTATTATTATTCTATGAGTATTATTATTATTATTATGGTTGCGCCAATAATTGGAGTTCACATATTGCTTAGACAGAAGGGAGTTGTTAATATTTTGTTCTGTCTATTCGAACAATTCAAATAGGCACCATCTCTCAATGATAAATCAAAGATTAATTACATATTTATAAGATCGACTTATCTATTGTATAAGAATATTGTTGATAGTATTATAGTATTACATTTATAAATGAATTAAGTCACCGGATTATTCATATATCACTAAACTACCGTTCCAATTAGACGTCGTAAAGGAAATGTAGGAACTTCAATTATGACAAATAGATAGTGATTGAAATATAGGAAACTTAATAGTGCTTATAGTATAACGTGATGGGTTTTGGATATTTAGTTAATTTGAGTATATATATATATAATAAGGTAGTGCACACACAATGAAGAATGAAATAACGTAAATGATATTTATCTTTATTCGCAATTGAAAAGTTTATTATGAATTAAATAGAAATAAGCTCAAAAATTATATAAAAAAGGTAAAAGAAGAAAATAAATGAAAAAAAGAATATTTTTTTATATATGGTTTGCAATAATCTAAAGCGCTTTGTGAATCCTATTTCAGCTAATCAAATTTCTCACTAACTTTAGTAGCAGATTTGAATAAAAGTTAACTAAATTATAAATAATTATAAGTTAATATATATTATAGCGTTTTTGCCAAATAAATAACTGAATTGACTTATAATTAGTATAAAAAAATATATGCAATGGGTTTAACCTCAAGCAGTTTCCGGAGGTAGTTTAAATATTTGCAAGGTACAGTTCGCCAGAACACCGGAAGGGGGGGTAGGGAGGTAATAATTCAATCATTCGTACTTACGCCTTCTCTATTTCTCGGGGACCTCCCTCTCTCAAATATAAAAACTAAATATATTAGGTTAGGTTAGGTGAATAACCTATAGCTAAACTCATAAATTAATCCTAAACCTAACCTAACTTGTAGGTCTGTATACCAGCTGTTATTAGTATATATACGACCCATCCAGCTCATTACCTTTAAGACTGTATTATTTATAGGTGGTATTAAGACTTCAGGGTTGCGTCCATATATTATATCACCGTACTATTATTTTAATCCTATACTTTTTCGTTTAATATATAATAGACTTTATATCTCTTATCTGTTATTATCATCACTCATATCTCAAATATCCTCTCAACAATTTTAAATTATTACTATATATTATATGTATATATATATAACTTACCTTTATAGTTTAGAGAGTACTCAGCAATTATGATGAAATGAGAAAACCGGGAGTCTTATAAAAAGCTTAGACACGCTTGAACGTATTTATTTCTTTTTCTGAGGAATCGTGGAATGGGTCAAGTTGAGTAAATAAGGGAAGATCAGGTTCTGTTTTTAACTCAGACGACGCGTGAGTTCAGTGTTCGTATCCCGCTTGCTAGGAGAGTAAATAACATCCTATTGACTCATTTCACTGAAATTATAAATTAAATTATAAATTGGAAGATGAGAAAACATGGTTGTTTTCAAATGCCTGAATAGCTCAGATTCTTCATATATCCTCTATTTTGCTTCATCTCTTTCTCTACTCTCTCTCTTATACAATTGTGGGCATATTTCTTCTGAACTCTGCCAAGTAGTTCGCATAACCTCAAATTTTCTGAGTAGCGAGCCTCTTTCACTTACCTTGCTTAATCAGTACAGGTCATACCGTCCTGCATCTACAGCTACACAAAAGGAAGTGACCCAACACTTTCTTAACCCTAGGAGTATATACTCAACTTGATATAGTATTCCATCAATCTTCACATTCTCAACTGCTCTCTATGCTAGATTAAAGTCTCTATCTTATATCCACTCACCACCTTTGACTTGTCGCACTTTCAAACGTGTATCAGGACCATGTTCAGAAGACATGTTTCCCTTTAAATTGGACCTTTCTTTTTAATGCTTCCCAACTCCGGTGCAATTTGATGGAAGCCTCTGTCCCTTGCCCACCCGGGGAATATATGATAATATACTTTAACACTATAACAATCATATATACTAAACTTCACTACGCACAGTATATATCAATATATATATATATATATATATATATATATAACTATAAATTGAACTTACACACAGATATGAAGAGATATAAATCTTTTTTTACATCTATAATCACGGCAGGTTTGTGTGTGTATTTTGCTAATAAAAATTATTATATTTGAATTAACATTTTTAAATAGTGTTTGTCTAGTTCATTGCGCTTCGTAGACTTGAAGAAAAATATATTGTTTACGTTGTATAAACGAAGATTAAAGGGAATAACTCGATAATAAAATGGCAGTAAAATGTACTTTTGCTTCACTATTATTTCCTAGTACTCCACTTAACTGCATACAGACTCTGACAAAAAAAAAGTCTTAATATAATAAGATCTCATTAGAAACCACAACAGTGGCTGATTGAAAAGCTAATAATAATAAAAGTTATAGTCTAGAAAAAATATAACAACAAATATTGAATATGATAAATTTAATCTTTACAATTTCATATATCTATATAAATACTTTAATCAATATAGGCTTTCTGTATAACAGTAATTCGGTATCAACAAATAAAAATATTATAATAAATATCAATTTATATTAATAAATAACGTGGATCTATACTTTGGAATAAAATTTAAAATTGGATCTTTAAACTCAACATAACTGTTAAGTGGTCCAAATACAATATATAATAAATCTTTAATCAATCATAGGCTTTCTTATCCCAACAGTAATTCTATGACCGAATGATCTCGTTAGATATGTGTACTCGTATGAATATTAACTATAGCTGTTGATTATACGCTATATCCAGACTCTACAGATATGTTAATAGTTGATGACGTCATATTGTGAGCCTGCACAGACTCACTAACTCACCTAAGCCTATAAACTGCTATAGAGCACTAACCTAACTACTAGCCTCAGTCACTGAGACAGTGTTATGGTGGTTGATAGAAATTTTAATGCACAGTAGTCTAGTTCGATAAGGATGAGTCATTTTGTTTATTGCTCACCATATTTGAAGGTCGATAACAGATGACACATAATATGTGGTATTGTACGTCAGAACTTCTTATATGAAGATTTTAAATAATATAAAAGTATATTGTAATACTGAAGTAGTACCTCATAGTACCTTAACCTTAGAATGATTGTAAGAGAGTAGTAGTTATAATATTGAGATAGAGATAGAGAGAGGAGATAGGAAGCACGATATCTCATTTAGAAGACGTAGATGAGAGATCCGCAGAGTTGATGTAGAATGAATAGTAATGAAAGTGAAGAGAGGAGTATAATATTAGATATTGAAGTGTAAGAAACATTGTTAAAGAGAGATAATAGGAGGGAAAAGAGAATTATATAATTGCTATGAATTGTATGAATCCGTCATCTAGAGTACGAATATATAGCTATAGAGTAATTGGAGCATGATCAGTCTATATTGATGAACGAGTACGGAGAATGATGAATATTCGTGTGAGATGATAGATGAATAGGAAGCTATATAATTATTATATGAGTATGACTGAGAGTAGAATATGTCAATTTTTGATGGATTTGCACTAGATGTGAATTATGTAATAGATAATTTAGATTATAGCATTATTATCAGACATATTTCTTCAGCTATACGTGTGTGATAAGCTGAACATCTTTCTCTATTCAACTCTTTCTTTATAAGTTTGACTGATATGCTCATTCATATCTAATACATATAAATAATAATCATAGAAATATAATTATATTAAATGTAAAATTAAATAATTCAATATCATTTATTATATTAAATAAAGTAAATAAAGCTAAACACATAACTAGGAGTTGTTCCATTCACCTTCATTTAGTCTTAACATATATAAAATGATATATAGTATAATATTAATAAATATAATAATCTCAATTTAACTTCTAGAATTTGTTTGAAAAAACAATATAATATTAAATTTATATAGAATTTAATGTTTATTTAGAATATTATTATATTCATTGAGAAGGTGTGTAATTGTTAATCCAGAGACTCACAAAGATACTAATATACATTTTCTAGATACAAAATATCGTATTTAGAATTATTAGTTATCTTCTGATAATTATGCTTATTTTATATTAACACTAACAATCAATTATAATAAAATATCAAATATAATATACCCTACTACCTATAGTGTTGGTCATTATTTGTGGTCCTACTCCTGACTAATACCACACAACAGCTCACTGATACTTCCTCACATGAAATTTTATCCGAATGTGAATAAAACTCACAGTCGTTAGGTGGCAAATAATCGGCTCATTTATAGAGTGCCGTGTGATACTGCTATCCGTTTTAGTTATTTGTTTCTTTTATTAAAAATATCAAAAAAATTTGCATAAATGCTTTATAATTTTATATATAGTGATAACAGTTACTTCCTTATATTAATTTATAAAAATCTTATATTAATTTATAAATTTTAAAAAATTTTTAACTTATTTATTAAATTATTTATAGAAATCATTATATATTAATTGACAGATAGATTGTATTGAGACGTAGTTTATATATTTATGTTGGCTAACACAATAATCTGAGTATAACTAGTGGCCATGTCACCACCGATCTAAATTAGAGTATCTAAAATATATTATATGAGGATATGTATTTGCGTAAATGCTCATAGAGTTACTCTGCTAAGCGTGCAGATCTACGACACTATATAAGTCTCTCACAGTTTATTAAGTGGGCATGTGATTATTGTATACTAAACCTATAGCCAAAATGGAAAAATAACACTATTACACCTTACTTTCACATATTAAATTAGCTAACTTATTTTCTCATATTTTAATTAGAGAAGGAATTTTTAACCTATATTTATGAGAACATTCACAGCTGTAATTAATTATATTAGTGTAATCTCAATCATATCCTGATTTATTAAAATATAAATCTTGGTTAATGACGACTAAATAATAAGAGAAATTACTTATCATAGTTCAACTAAAGATTTGTGAAACGAATATTCACTCACTCTTACGTTACACACCCAAATCAGAAGAGTTTAAATTAAGGGCACATAGATATATATTACCAATTATAGTTTGAGATAAACTACGACTTGGTTTATGTCATCGAGGAAAATGGGGAGAATTGATAAATAGTTGCATATGATTATTACCTAAGTTCTTTTAAGGGAAACAAAAAATATATACTCCAGCTTGCAGGAAACTTACTCACAATTATCTACTACTACTATTGCTTAGGCTTCAATAACCATTTGGTTCCGGTTCCGTTTCAATAATATATTTTATAATAAAAATAACCGGCTCCGTAACTTGACCTTGTTTCCGGTTTCCCTCACATATTTATAAATTTAGCCTACTACTCCAGACTACACTAACCACGCAGTTATCTCCGCTCACTTCGATTCACATTATTTAATATAATATTAATGCTCATGCACTATATTAATATATACGTAGACATTATACCTATAAGCTCTACTTTGACTTATCATACCTCGGCTCACTGAGCTTACCAGCTTGACTCATTTTATTTATTAATCCTAAAATGTTTCAATAATAATATGTAATATTAATAAATTTGAGAATTTAATTTCCTTAAAATAATATTTTACGTATGAGTAGTAGAGTCTTAGATAATTATAACTGTAATCACTTCAAGTAAACACTAATATCTACTATACCCTCATTATATATATATGACGTCCTTAGCTCTACATATGAGATTTCACGAGAGACTATTATTAATACCTGGGTCTCTACTACACTCTCACACAGATCTTTTAGTGTATCGAATTGTTCGTTTCTTTTTGCTGATCTTCAAGATTTTTCCTGGAGTGGAGTCTTAAATAAATTAATATATATAACTCATTATTAATTACAGTATTTATTAATATATATTATACAGTAAATAATTTTTATATAATGGGTATATTTATTATGTGAGTATAAGTAAAATAGTGGAACCCCTTCACAAAATTCTAGTGCTTAAAATTAAAGTTCACAAATGATCAAATAGAATCAATTACTCTTAAATCTTTAGGTTACTGAATCGCTCTACACCGGATTCACTACGGTCTTTTCATCGTCTCGCTGCCTCCTCACTCTAGATCTAATGCCTTCGTTGCATCCCGGTAAGTTCACCTCAGTTGACTCACTATTCTCTTCTCTTCTTCCTCATCTAAAGCTATACTCTATTCTCGCGAGAGCTCTCCGGCTATGCGCTAAGTCATCCTATATTAACCTTATAGCTCTCTCCAGTTGCTCTCTCCTTATATACCTCAACTTCCACGTGCCATCGTAGAAGACCTTTGTTATCATCATTTTTTAATAATAACAGATATATAGTTTATTGATATAAAATAGTTATTTATATATTTCATTTATTCGAAAATGCTTTAAACTATAATGAGACTAGTTGTATGTAACAAATAATAAAATATTTTATCTTAGAAATGATGAGTACTTTTTATTTCTCTCATATTAAAAATATATATGATTGCTAATACATCAATCTTACTTATTTTCATATCATCTTCAAATAGATATTGTTAGATATATATTTATTTTAATTAATGTCTAGTATTAATTTTGTTGGTTTATTATAAACACATTATTGTGATTATTAATTTAATGTTTTATTATATTATTTAATATATTATAATATAGTATTATATATAGTATTATTTATTATAATTAATCAATATAATTAAAGTTAACATATTATATCATAATTAGTTAATTAATAATTTATTATATTTATTATCATTATTAATCGGTTTAGTAGTTTAAAATATTAAATAAATTAAATAAATAAATAATATATATAATAATAATATATAAAAATAATAATGAGAATATTTATTATGTAAGATAAATTATCTTATTTAATATTAAACCATTATAAATATATACTTAAACAATACTCAAAAAAATGTGGATATATATCCTATAGTTAAATTAAATTTTTATCTAAACAAATTATGAATTATTAATTTATTTATAATTTAATATTAAATTTAAATTAATTAATATTATATATAATAATTATAATAATATTTTTAATTTAGAAATATACAGATGTTAAGTCAAGTCATACCTAATATGTGATTGCGATTTTTAGAAATAATTCACAAATAATGTAACTAATATAAACTATAATATGCACTAGCGTGTTAGATTTAGAGATAATAGTATAGTTTAATTAATTTAAGAGCCTAAATTAATGACATTTGTATATTTATTATAAATCAATAAAAAAAAAGAATACATTTTGGTAGACATGTGGAAGGATGCGCAAGATAATGGAAGAGAAGGAGAAGGGTTAGGGATCACCGGAAAAGACGCGCAAAACGGAGTGGGAGCAGTAGAGGGAGTTGGGTAATGTGGGGAGCCACTAGGAGGAGAAATGAGAACTGAAGAGATGAGGATTCCAATAAATCTATATTCTCTCACTATCTTATTTCTCGTGATTTAAAGTGCTACATTGGAGACACGATTTCGCCTTTCGCTCGGCAAAGCTGGAAAGGAGAGATACTCATAGGATAGAAGACTATCAGGGTATTGATACGGCTAATAGTTCTTAGAAAGGATTCTTACTGCTATGAATATTTGTACTATATACAAAGGCATTTATGTAGGATGCTATACAGCACAAAATTCTGAGGAGGTCAATATAAGAGGACAATGATTCAGTTGATTAGAGGGGTCATAATCTTATTGTAAAGTACTAAAGAGAACGCTGATCAGATGATGGTGTATTATAGATATTTTTACGAATGAATGTAAATACTCGAATAATATTCTTACCATTCCATTAATAAATCATACTTCTTTAACTTTCAAATAAACCACATAGGAAATGGACGAGGATAGTAGACTTATAAGAATAACATAATAAGTAATCAGGATATCGTAATGAATGTTTAGTGATAAGCGTGTGGTTATTATAATGTAATCACAGGAGATGAAATCATTATTACCGCTCAATAGAGATTGAGATTCAGGTTTTGTATCATGACATCTTTTAAAATAGATACATTGAGTTATATATGTAGAAATATTCGCCAATCATTTAAGTGGTACAATAAGATATTGGTAAATGTTTATACTGCGATGTTAGGTTTCATAAAATTTTGAATTTCACTATTAATCAATTGTTGCTGGTATATTAAAATGTAAAACTTGGCCTATCAGTTATCAAAATTTAATACTCTATTGAATTATAATTTAACCGACAAATGCTGTTCTAGCAATAAAATAATAGAATTTTCTAATCGGAAAGATTTAATCTATTAGTAAAGAACATTTATATTATTTTGAGATTGGTTTATTATTCAATTATACACGCGCAAACAGATGCCGCTAATGTGGGTTTTCTGGTAAATGTTTATCATTTAGATGTATTAACTTTAGAAATGGTAAATAATAATGTTATCGATTTGTTACAGTTCATAATGAAAAGAAAAATTATATATTTTCTGATGATAGTTGCAATGATACTTATTCAAATAGAGAAACAATATTATTACTAACCAATGAAAGAAAAATTGATTGGATTTAAAACTGGTTCCAACTGATATATATATATGGAGTTATGATAGATTTTGGCATCATTTTAGAAGCATCTAAATCTAAAAAGTAGATAAGAGTAATTAGGTTCGTTAAATGCTTCACAATTACTACGAAATTAAAAAAGCTACTGATTAGAGAATGGATTGGATTAGAAATATAAGAAATTAAAATAGTATAGTGAAAAATTTATTTTAGATGAGATGTAATAAAATAAATAAATTAGCGTCGGTTTAATTTGTTTATCGAAATATATTGTTTGATCAAATTACAACTTTAGGTGAATGTGAATATAAATCAAATAAATTTCCGTGAATAGTGCATAATATTATCTAGATCGAGAAGAGTTACATGCATAGGGCAGATATGCTATTGGTATACTCGTGAATCTAGAAGACAATGGTAATTTATGAAATTATAGAATAATTGTTGAGTACCCACTACTCTAGGTGGGCCGTCGACTGTCTTGGTACATCAGGAATATGTACCTTAGATTTGCTATATAATTAATATTATATCACCTATATATATATTACCATTGTAAATAAATTTCTTTAATGAGGGTAAAATTTATAATTAATGACTTTAACTGCAGACTCTGAACCTATACCATATTATGATCATTAACCTCATTAATTCACTGTATTATACATAATATAATTTACAATATTAATATATAATAAGCCCTATAGTTATCTACTATTGATTCTTCAAAAAACTGGATACCACTAAACATATAATATTAAATATAATAGGATAAACATTATATATAAAATATTCTCACTATATACACTCACAGATGTATGGATAATATAAGACGTTATTAGAAAGCACGGACTATATAACCCTGTATTCAACCTAAAGAAATAAAAACTTTGGAGATATATTTCAATTTCAATATTTTAAACAACAATATAAAAGTACTTTTTGGAAATATGGCTCTGTGATAAATTATAGTTTAAATGATACAGGATAGCATTATTCTCGCTAAATCTCCATAGGTCTACTGACTATATCCTGAGCCTTAAAATGATGCGTCTCCACTCATCTATTAGTTCACTTACTCTCAACTTAGTATATATTATATACGTGAATACCTTAATACTTAAATGAGTAATTTAATTTATGAAATAAATAGAAGCTTAACTCGCAGCTTGTATAGAGATATAAATATAAAAAATGTACTTAGAATCATAATATTAAAATCTTTAGTTGTGATTGGTCCATCATTCCATATAGGTGGAATATGCTATTACATTATCACTTATTTATAATGATATGGTAGTAATACTAGTACTAGTACTAGTATAATTATATAATATATAAGCTTACATATTATCTAGCGCTTCGAATATAGGTCTAACTGGCGATATAATCATTATATTATTTATTCCTTATATTCATTAATATATATAACTTGAGATAATATAATATTGGTATTATTTCTATCACATATACTACCGCTTTAATGTAGAACTATACTCAGGAAAGACTTTAGCGTAGGTGGTGCTTGTAATCATATATATATATTACCATATAAGATATTAGTATCACGTTAGGTGTAATTACTAAAATAGTACTCAGATCACGTTATATATATATATTATAGTATAGCTTAAATACTCTTAAAGTACATTCCACCTCTCACCTACTTATTGGAGTTTTACTACTATCTACTAATTATCTCTTTTATTAGAGTACTTATATATATATAAACGTTATGTGTCTAGTTATTATTCTCTCAAATCTAGCTATCAATAATTGGACTGTTTGTGTTATTATATGGTACTAGGTAGGCCGTAACTTTTACTATCTTTATATTCTCACTAGATATTAATTATTATATAATATTATTAGTGTTTACTTTATATATATATTACATATCGTAGGCATAATATTCTAAGATATTTCTATATTCTATACTCTATACTACTTATTATATATTCTTACTATTTTATATCTAATTAAATGATTATCTTCTTCATATATACCTGTCACTAATAACTAATTTATATACATCTAATCTAATCATACTTATGTTAAAAATGTGGTGACAAATGACTCTCGATACTCAATTAAATCCAAGTTTACCTAAGGGTCGGGCACTACTGGTGTTAACCACTTCACTCCATCTTGCAAATATCAGCTCTCGCATCCAACTCTGTTCCTTATTTATAGATTTTTTAACACTTACTAGCCGCATAATAGCTACTAAATTCTTCTTCTCAGTTGGCTTAAAATGTGACGTAGTATCCCGAGATTTCATAATAAAAAGCTCTTTTCAAACTCTTAAACGCTCGTTAACAGTTTGAGTTGTTGATCAAAAAGTTGTTGTAGTATAAATGGAATTTTTCAATCCGGGTGGGGTACGTGTCCATACTTATAATACTTTATGATGAAATATATTTATTATTAAACATATTAATAAAATTCAAAAATAAAATTCAATGGGTACAGTAATTAATAACATAGCAAGTATTATCTATAATAACATATATAATATAAATATATATATACCTTATACACTATATTTACCCTAATCTAGTATGGTTATCACTTGAGGTTATTCTCGTATATTATATCTATCTAGCTAACTTCTAATAACTGCTCAATGCTTTCATGTACATCAAATTGTGATTATGAATGCTTTATGTATAGTTACCTCTTAAGATTAGCTCTAGAACTCATTATTCATACTATCGTAGGACCTTACACCACGTAAGGATTCTTGACATGACACCACATTTTAACAAGATAAAAAATAGATATTTTTTGTACCTATAGATAAAAAAATATATAGTTGTTTATTAATTTATATATATATATATAATATATATATATAATATATATATATATAATATATATATATATATATATATATTTATATATAATCATGTGATGCTGTGGTGTGTAAAGCGCTGTTGTATGGATGCTGGTGTAGGTGTGCGTGTCGTTGTGTCTAAAGTGATTAAGAGAGTTACTGTGTAGTTGGTGTGCTCGCTGTAGTGTGTGTGTTGTATAGGTATGTGCTGTTGTATGGGTAAGCGAGAAATTCTATATATCTCTTCTTTCTCTAATTATTCGTCACTGCGTCTCACCGCATTTTAATAGTGTATTAAAAATACAAAAATATAAATAATTCAAACAGAAAGAAGAAAGAGAAGAGAACCTTTCAAGTATCATTTATTGTTTCCTTTCAAGACAGTTTCCCACTATTTTTTTATTTTTTTTTTCAATTAGTAATGTTTCTATATTTTATGATTTTGAAAGTAATATTAGTTTATAATTTTAAACTATAAATGGTGGACCGAAAAATAATTTTCTTTGAGAGAGACAACGTCTCGAAATAAAATATATACTATGGTAGAAAGACAGAAGAGAAGCAAAAAAGTATAGGAGGAGAATGATAACGGAAGGTCATAGTTGAGAAGATAACATTTAATTAATATTACGCCAGAGTTCATATAGTGTTATATATCGATGATTTTCAATAGCAGAAAAATAAGGTCTTTCAAATAGGTAACTACCATTTTAAATCTGCTATAATATTTATAAAAAAAAAAAAAAAAACGTAACTCTCTCTCAACACAGCATCAGCGTGATTCCAATCTGACCCACTGAACCAATCTATGACTATTCTGCAACAGTATAGAAGATGTTAAGCAGGAGTTAAGTGTTGGGTGCTTATGTTAACTCCCTTTTTTTATCTTATCTATTATTTATTTCTAATTACCTTTCCGGTTCCATGTCAATTTAACGTAATTGTAAAGTAGTGTAAAGTAGTAAGTAGAATAGAAGTAGTAGTTGTAGTGTAGTAGTAGTAGTAGTGAGTAGTAGTAGTAGTAGTAGTAAGTAGTGCAGTGAGCTATGGTGTTGCAGACTCACGAGTGAGGGAAATTCAGTATAGACAGTATCATATTACTTAGTCTATTGTAACTCTATTAATACTCATACCTATTATTTATTTTCATTAATATAGTTATACTTGAATTATTTACTTACTCTATTATTGATTATTATTATTAAGATTTATTATTAATTATTATTAATAACTTATTAATTATTAACCGAGGGTGAAATTTTGCGACATAAGGTAATGTTTGTCATCTAGAGTCACGAGAGAGCTCTATAGGATTTTAATAATGAGTCTACTCATGCTGTCATTGAATAGTTTTGAGTGAGTAATATAATTATTGATGAGAACTTATATATATATCAAGGCTATAGTTTACGTCATTTAGCTAGTATATATAGTGGCTCCTTATATATCCTATTCTTATAATCCTAAATTATAGTCAAATCACTATATATATATATATACTATATATAGATTCTATATATAATAGATATATATATAATTATATATATATATCTGTTACTGTTAGTGTATACGTTATATACTCATATATTATTCACATATCTTATTATACTTATGTGTTATTATTACCTGCTGAATTTTAATTACTTATCCTCAATACACTTCTAAATGCACTGCCGTTCATGTGCTCAATCTTACGTAATAGTTTAGAGCCTAGTTAAGTATGAGTATAACTTATATATCTGAGTAAAGTATAGCGTGCTAATAATATTATATAATCACTATGATTTACCTTGAAATAAGGGTCATTTACGCTCCACCAGTGTAATATTTGAGTGATTAGTAATAACTTGAGTATATATAATATTAATATAATATATAATTATATAATATATTATATATTATATATATACTATATTTAATAATATATATTTATATATATTATATATTTTTATATATTATATATTAATATATATATATATATATTAAATATTATATATAATATAATATATATATATCAGTAAGGTGTGGCACTATATTATCGACTCTTTAGTCTCAGCTAAGTATATTACAGCTAAGTATACCGCTAATATATCATATATATTCACGTATAGGCTGAGACTAACCAGAAATAGGTGCGTAGATCTAAGCGGAGGTTG
>JABUQX010052242.1:27500-38035 GCA_015478945.1 Trachelipus rathkii
CTTGTAATGTTGATAACTTTTTGGCTAGTTTAAATACTTGGGTGCCTAGCATTAGATTTCACCATGGAAATAGAACTACAGAGGTCTTCCATTCTTGACTTGTTGGTTCGGGGGAGAGTAAAGGGTTTATAATTTAGCATTTATCGAACCACTAATCTCGATTCCTTCGTGCATTTTTATTCTGCCTCAATATCAGTTAAAATATCGCGTTTTTTGCTTCTTATGTACCTACAGAGCGTTAGAGATTGCGTAGTCTAGAAGTGTTTTTTGATGACGAAATTGAACAGATTCATGGATATTGGATTATCAGGTTTTTGCAAATACCCTGTGTGAATTCCTTGAGATGTTAGAAGAAGAGCAAAAAAAACAATTCTATTACCCCTCTGATTAAACCATGAGACTGTCCACTAAATATATATTGAAACTGCCTTACAACGAAAATTTTCTTAGGATCCCTTCATTGCTAAAACTTTTGCTAAAACTTTTAAATATTAGAGTAATTTTTACCTATGATTGCACCATCAAAGGATTGATTAGGATTAAGAATTCATCCATTCAGAAAAGTAGTGAGCGTGTGTTTAATAATTAATTCCAGTGTAATGGATGTTGTGGATGTGAGGTTGATAGAGGAGGGATGGGCGATGGTAAGACCTAAAAATCAAGAAATCAGCCGATAAAATATAGTGTCAGAACCGGACAGCATAATAACGCACTTTTCCAACATTTTTACTATGATGACCATAGATCTCCAATGGGTTCGTCAAGTGAGAATATTAATCACGGTCGAATTAATCTAAGAAATAAGTGTATTGAATCGCCAGTTATTCAAAAATCACTTCTCGATACGCAATGTTAATATTAGCAAGGACTAATATAGTTGGAGATAATATTTTTAAAATCACTTTTTTTAATAAATATCCGTATCATTAGAGACAGAATTTAGCATCTTTATTTGTTCTGTGATATTCTAACTGTGATAACTTTGCTTTAATTGTTTTTATGGTTTTAATTTTTTATACTATATTATTTTTATTATTATTTTTATTTTCTTTATTATTATTATTTTATTTATTAGATATATTTTTATTATTTTTTTATATTTTATTTTATTATTATTATTATTAATTTATTATTTTATTATTATTTTATTATATTATTATTATTATTATTTTTTATTTTTATATATTGTTTTATTATTTTGGCTTTGTGATTATTTATCTGTTGATAACTTAGTTTTAATGTTTTAATGTTTTAATTTTTAATATGGTTAGATTTTAATTTTTATTATTATTTTATTTTATTATTATTTTATATTTTATTATCTTATTATTATATGTTTATTATTATATATTATATAATATTATTGCCGGTGTTATTATGTTTTTGTTATTGATGTTATCGTTAATAAATGTACACTCCTGTTGTTATTTACATTATTTTAATTTCCTTATTTTGATAAGGTTTCAAGCTATTGCAGAGATTTTTTACCCTTGTTAATAATTTCTTTGAATTTAAAAATTGTTTTGGTTGGGTTGTGACTTTTTGTGGGTCTTGATTTGTGACTTTTTAGAAATAACAATAGTTTTAACCGAGTTTTAATCTAGCTCTGTTTTTTTGTAAAATCTTCTCTTGTTTACTATGAAAATGGTGTACGAACAAATACACGAAAGTGCTCGGATAAATTCAATTTTCATCTTTGCCTTCGTGTTTTTTCTTGTGCAAAAGTATGTTTTTCTCGCGCATAGGAATTAAATTATAAAAACATTATTATATAAATGCATGCATATACACATATTCATTAACATAATATATGTATATATATATAATTATATTATATATATATATACTTATATATATTATATAATATATAGTATAGATATATATATATATTCATTATTATTATCATTCTAAAACACCGTGTTCCCGCGGAATGCAAGTGGTGCGTGCGATGCAAGATTGTATTTTTACTACTCCTAGCGACCGTTGCATGGGAGAGTAAATGGCCAGGAAGGAAGGTTCCCAGCCTCAAAGAGCCATGCGAAGATAATCTCTATTGACCAACTGACGTCCGGAACACTCCACTTTTAGACCAGAAAATTTATTTATTAGCAGCGTCTTTATAATTCAAGGTCCCAAATTTATTTTATTCCTATAGGTCAAAGAATTGATAAGAATTTAAGCCGCTCCTAATAAAATTATTAGGATCACGTTTATTTGTCTATATGAATATCCATTATTAATTATTCAAAAGATGAATATAAAATTAGGTTGCTCCTTCCTGGTAGTTACAGTAAAATAATATAATTTTTATTGTTTTATAATCTGATTTTACTTTAAAATGTTATTGATCCAGTAAAATTTTAATATTTTAAGTAGATTTTGATACAACTTGTATGTGTGCTGTATCCAAACACATGCCCTCAACAAATGCGACATTTTCTTTACTCTAACAATCTGACAATAAATAAAACCTTCTAGAACTTTCTTTAATAGTCCCGTTGAAGTTTTCATCCGTCTTCTCTACTCTTTATCTCTGATCTTCTTTTTTCTTTTTTCCATTTTCCTTCCTGTTTTTCACTTCCAACTCCAACGACAGTCAGCATTATATATATATATATATATATATATATATATATATTTTTTTATATATATATATATATATAGATATATATTATTATATATATTATATATATATATATAATTATATATATATTATATATATATATTAATTATATATATATATATTATTATATTATATATATTATAGTATATATATTATAATATATTATTATTATATATTATATATATATTTTATATAATAATTATTTTTAATTATATTATATTAATTATTGATTAATATATATTATTATTAGATATATATATAATATATAATATTATATATCCTTTTTTACAACAGTAATAGTATTAATATATATAACTATCATTTACATTTTTATATTTTTAATATTATTTGGGCCAATTTCTTTGATAATAAGCTTTGAAATAGTTGTTCTCCGTCTAACTGCACTGTATTAACTGATTCTAATATAATGGTGCAGAAATGAAGCTTGTTACTCACTATTTTGGATTTATAAAAAAGAAAAAAGATAAAATAAATTTAGGTTTAGTCATAAAAATAAAATAAAATAAAATAAAAATAAAATAAAACAATAATAAAATAATAAAAATAAGGGAAAAACATTAGTTTCCAATTTATAAATGAAAACCAGTTACTGATGTAGTAAAATTATGGTGAAAAATTTTCTCAAGATTTAGCAATGAATAATTTGGGGAAGAAGCTTTTCTTAAGACGTATAGTTAACTACGTCGACAATGAAATATATTATGAGATCGCGCGCTCCTCGCTAAGCTCTAATAATAGAAACAAGTTAAATTTGATAAAATAATTTAAAATTTCTAAAAAAAAAAAACAAAATATAAAAGAAAATAGCTTGTTTAAAGAAAAAAAAAACTTTTTTGTTTTGGCAGAGTAGCGACTTCTGTCTCTAGTCTGTCGTCTGGTTAGCTGTCGTGTCCTGTCTGTCTGGTCTGAGTCTGTCGTGAGTCATGTCTGTCTGTGGTGTCTGTCTGGGTCTTTCTGTCTTCTCTCTTCTCTCTCTCTCTCTCTCTCTCTCTCTCTCTCTCTTCTCTCTCTCTTTCTCTCTCTCTCTCTCTCTCGTCTCATCCTTCTCTCCTGGTGGCCTCTCTCTCTCTCTCTCTCTCTCTTCTCTATTATATATTTATATTAGTTGGTAATATTGTGTATGTGACAATATAGTTAATTATATACTGTTATATAAAAACAGATAAAAGATATATGTATTAGTATATAATAAAAATATATAATAATAACTATAATAATATAGGAAATTTTATTTTGAAACAACAGGTATAATTAAAATTAAAATAATTTTTTTAATGAAAAAGCTTGTAAAGTCTTAATCGAATACAAATATTATTTAATCCTGTAATATTATATAAGAATTTATTAAAATATATTATTTGTAAGCTAAAAAATCGTTGTAGGAGCAAACATGTATCTACATAGAACAGAAATATGATAGAGAGGAATAAATAAAAGACATGATGAAAATGTATGCAATAAATTAAATGAAATAACCATTAAATGTATAAAAAAAAATTGAAATGGAATTTTGGGAAGGAAAAACTTGATTTGACTTTTGTTCTGAAATATGAACGGAGAAAAATTGGAATTTCGTATGGAAATATTTATAGAATGTTTCCCTTAAAAGAGAATTTTTTCACGTTCATAGGCATGTATATAGAGGGGGGTCACCCACGAGGGTGGACGCCGATATTGCGTTACGCCCTTGTTAGCGCGGGATGGCTGAGCGATCGAGATTAGGCTTTAATCGAACACCTGGGAGGTCAAACAGACCGAAGGTCTGTTGACCGACAGACACAGACCGAAGGTGTGTTTGTCTGGAATGTTTGGTATTTTGTGTTATTTATATTATTTTATTGACGTCGAAGAAGTGATCCCGGAGGGATCACTTCTGAGTTGTTTTGTTAAAACCCTTCTGCGTCTCCATCAGCGTCTCCTTCTGTGTTGTCGGCTGCACGGCAATCCACCGCACCGCATCGCCCGCTGCCGCCATCCCTTGAGTATTGGAGACTTTCCTAGCTTCGATACAGCGCAAGCGCAGCTCAGATCGAGCCGGTGTTCCGCCGTTCCGACTCGACCCGAACTCCCTTTGTTTATATATAAGAATTTATGGTAAATGATTTTTTAGACTCCAGGCTCTGGCTCAGCCTATGGCTCCGATATATATCTACATGGGTTGGAGTTATCGTATCTGAGAGAGGTGTGAAAACTTTGGGAGCGAGGGAGTAGTTAGATGGTGACGTACCGGTCATTGTTTAAGAGGTTACTGACCCGTGCATCCCATGGGGGATGCTGGCCCCACTCAAACATTAAATATTGAGTAGAAAGCTGACTCAGGTATATATCCTTTCATATAGGTATACATCATAATTGGATTATAGATTAGCAGTGTGTATCAAGGAGAGGTCCCCACACCAAACCTGAAATAGATTGGGACAAGGATAGAACGACGACGAAGAGTATGGGAAATGACAATTTGCCGCATATGATGACGCCTTAGGAACAGAAAAAAAAATTAAAAGAAGAAAGATTTAAATTTTTTTTAAAGTTAAAAAAAAAAAATTAGACATTTTTTATTCTTTTTAAGTTTTAACTTTAAAATATTTTACGTTTTTATATAAATCAAATAGCCCTTAGAGGCCGTACTGGAGCTCTGGAGCCTCTGGGAGCCTCTGAGAGCCTTCTTGGAGCCTCGACTGACCGCTCAGGAGCCTCCTTACCGCTTCCCGCGCATCGTTCCATGTCTTCACGACCCTTCCCATTGGAATGATTATTGGAATGTAATGTGATATTTTGTGTATAACATAACACAAGACATTTAGATTTATTTTGTGTAGTTATATGCGTTTTAAACAGATTTTGAGTGTGTTGATTGACATGAAGTGTTTATCTTTTTGCAATATGATGATATAACTTGAGAATTGATTTTTTACATACGCACTAAGTTGTGAAGAATCGACGGTAAAATCGAGACGAGCTACACCGCACTGAGGCGTCGATGAATAGTATGCGTTAGTCCGGACGGTACACATGTTTTCAGATCACGAAGATTGAGAGCAAAGAGATAGACATGCACGAGAGCAGAGAGACTGATGAAGATTGAGAATGAATATAGCACTGAGAAACGCTGAAACGCTATTAGAACATGGAAATGAGGTAAGCAATTGAGCAGAAGAGAATTCCAATACCTACAAGCGAGAAGTAGAAGTGAGAACTGAATAATTGAGGCAGAGAAGACGTAGAGCAGATAGCTTACATCGTATTGATGATCTAAAAGTGATCAGACGTGCACGTGATTGATGATTGAGATAGCGAGATTTCACATAGTGAACTTTAACAATAAACATATTATCACAATCTTGTGGTAAATTGTAACTGTATCAATGGAATATATGCTAACCGTAACAAAATTTTTCAATCCAGTAAGCAACATAGCATCAGTTACTACGCAACGTATGACAGTGTACAATGGACAAACCTACCATACCTTACCAGACATACATATGCTAACAATAACAAATTCGCACTTATTTGTTACAACACTAAAATAACTTACATTTTGCATGATAGACTGAACAAATACGAGTGATGCCGCGGAAATATTCCTTTAACATTCAGTAGCACGCTGGGATTAGCTTTATTTATTTTAGTCATTATTTTTTTCAAATTTTTAATTTTCATTTCTTTAAAAAGTTTTGTTCTTAAAAAACTTTTATTTTATCTTTAATATGCATTTCTTTATAAAGATCTTGTTTTCTTCTCTTTTTATTTAACTTTTTGTTTTTACAAATATTGTAGGGTGTTATTTTTATTGTTTTTCTTTAAGAACTATTTGTTTTTAGAAAAACTTGTCTTTAAAACTTGTTTGGTTGTACAAAAAAGCTTTTTCTTTGATAGTTGTTGTTTTTAAAAAAGCTTTTAGTTTTAAACGTTTTTGTTTCAAAACTTGTTCTTTTTCAGTAATTATGTTTTGTGTACCCTTTAACTTTACTTTCTTTGATACTTTTTGTTTTTTTAGTACAATTGTTCTTTATATATTTTTAGTGTTATATAAACGTTAAGAAGGTGCATTTTCAGTGCTAAGCAGGTGATCATGATCATACGACCCTTAGCTATCATTCCCAACCTCATCCTGATCTAGATCTATTGTGCTGTGGAGTGTGTGAGGCTAAGCTAAAGTTGTGTGATTCTCCGTTAAAGTTAACACACACGACATAAGATACTTTAACACATAACAGCGAAGTACGGATAAAATAACCATCATTAGATCTTACCATAAAGTTCCATGTAGGGAAGTATAAACAGTTTTCATTTTTTTAGAGATATAATTTTCAATGAAGAGCAGTAATTAATACCGTAAGTATGTTGTGTATTTTAAGAGCATATTAACTCATTAATCAATGGAAGAGGATTCTGTATAAATTAGAGCAGGTCTATATATTCTCCGAGATTCAATACCCTTTGAAATGATGTATAAGTATAAATACTGCCTGCGGCATTATCCCATTCTTCTGCATAACACAGGTTCAGTAACTGCATTCTCTCGTTCCAGGAGATGTAAGTGTCTGGCTGATAGTTGTTAATTGCACTCCGATATATGAATTATATGGTAAACCATGTTTCATTTAAATTTCGTTAGATTGCACCGTGAGCGTATTGAATTAAGGTTTTCGGTATCGTTTCGACTCTTTAAGTGGACGTTATTCGTTTTCATTTTAACCAAAGTGTTAATATTTTCGAGATTGAACAGTGAAAACCTATACACGTACGCACAAATGTGATAGCATCGAAGGGTTTCCAATAGTTGCGTACTCAATACTTTAACATTATCAGTGCAGTGAAACAACCTCATTTATTTATAACCTCTCGGTGTTGTCAGTCTTGCATAGTTATTTCATCCGGCGCGCTCATGGTGATCCATTATTTAGCCTCCCAGCTTCTAGATGGTGTGTGTGTGTGATTCGTGGAGTGAAAAAGCGTCTATTATTGCCTCGATGGGATACAGTGTAATATTATCGCTCTCCATTCGTTTGACGAAAAATATAAATACCACGTTGGGTAATACGAAGGTCCTCGTAAAGATTTCACTAACATGCTCAGGAAACGAAGGTCATCATACCAACACAGCGAGAAATGTCTTACTGACGAAAATCGTATATATAAAACAGACTCGAAAGCGTGAGGAGGATCTTTCTTCGACCAGTCGAGAAGAACGTAAGTAATTACGCCGAGGACCAAAGGACCATAGTTGATTCAGGAATACGCCATGTTAGCGCAGACTGGCATTACCATAATCTTTCAGTTATGTGAAGATTTTCATGTTTCAGAGGTTAATTTCAGACATTACTGTTGTGTATTTAAACGAGGTCTTACAATCAGAGGGTTCTGTCATGTTTATATATGTATGGTTGTTTCACTAGATTATTAGATACAAGCTGAGTTCTATACCCTAGGTCTTAACGAACAAGTGTTTCTGATTGAGTTTGCTCACCTTGTTCTTTAGACTAATCAGTTACAATGTTGAGAGCAGAAGTGTGCTCAGCTCCTCCCCTTTACGGAACATTACGGCAATACCTGATGTGTCCTGTCAATATCAGTTCGTGGTTAATAGATTAGATATAGAAGTAAAAAGAAGTTTTGATTTTATACATATAAGTTTTTTCAATGAACAGAGCATGTATATAAGTATGAATATAAAAAGATTCAGGCAAGATTCCATTCGATTACAGTATGTAATCTGCTATTCGTTGGACGAGGGGATTTTGATGATAATTTTTGGAGCAAGTTCTTATATCTCTCAGAGATTTCAATGCCCTTTTGAAAGGACCTGTAAATATATGGCTTTCTCCGACTAAACCATTTTTGCATATTTTGGTTCAGCGCTTCAGTCTCTCACTCCAAGAGAGTAAAACGTGTCTGCTGATAGTTATAGATGAATGCTGTATATAGCATTATACGGCAAACCACAGTGTTTCATTGTAAAGTATGCTAGATACCCATGGGCTAGTATTAGTCCTCGAGGTATAATCAACTAGTTAAGATGCGGATGTTAAGTTCATGTTTTATTAGTTAAGCATGCTGTATATATTTCAGATGTTTGACTGGGAACCTATTATTGACGCCAGAAAAGTTGCGCGCCATCGATTGGATCTACCAATTAGATGCGGTTGACATTCAAAGGTGTTTATATGTGTCGGGGGCACCGACCAGAAAGTAGTATATACTCAATTAGAACCGGTTCTCACTGTCTCCCCAGTCTGATAATTTATAGCACGCCCGTGGTGGTAAACATATGTTCGGTTACCCACGTGGTGGCACACGTGTGCTCGGATATCTGATGAGTGTGCACGCTCTGAATAGGGTTTACATATATAGAGATGGATATGCAGTGGATCAAAGAGTCTCAATAATCGGATCTTAACGAATAAAATATAATGACACATTAATCGGGAAAAAATAAGAGCTCGTAGTGTGACACAAGTGTAGAGATGCGAAGGAGATGCCCATTCATCACCAGAACAGCGAAAAGTCTTTACTGTGGCAATCGAGATCGTAAGCAGTCTCAAAGGTAATGAGATTTCTTTCTTTTCAACCTCATCGTTCGAGAATTTGCTCAAACTCCGCATATTATTTCGGAAACATTACGCTCGAATATCATGATTCTTGTATTTGTGAGGTAACAAATGAGATTGCAAGACGTAAGCAAGTTTTTTCACATCAATAAAGGCTATATATACTGAACTAGAATATTTTTGCCCAATGAACAAAACTTACTACCTTATGATCGAAGGGAATGGCTAACACATAACAAAGTTCCATACTAACAACCTCTAAAGTATCTACAATCATACAGAACGAACTGTACGAAGCTGGTATGGTTCCTGTTTCACTAGACTTTTGCAGATACGTGTGCGAGAAATTTTTGTTCCAACCTCCTACCTTTTCGAAACATACGCATACCGGTATGATTATGATTGGTTCGTTTTCGACATGAAGCTTATACTTTGATTCTTGTTTGTCACAGTGGTTGACATAACATTATTTAAACTTTTATGTTTTTGCTAATGGTATCTAATGTGTGATATACACGACTTCTAAAGAACTGTTTATGTTTTTCATTGTATATTTCTTTAAAACCTTCTGGTTTATATTTTTTGTTTTTTGACAGAAATTTAAAGTTTTTTTTTTGTAGTGATAACTTTGTTGTTTTTTTTAAAAAAGCTTTTAATTTTTAATTTTATTTCGTTTAAAACTTTTTGTTTACTAGACTTTTGATCATTCTTTTATGTGTTCTTTTTACTAAGACGTTAAAAAAATGGCACGCGCGGAGGATGTTTATTGCATATAGAGCAATAAGCGGAGTAAATTCACGAAGATGAGAAAGTCAGCGCTCTCCCTACTCTCAGTTGTGACGTCTGACCGAGTGACCTCCCCGATATCTATCCTTATGCATATGTGATCTGTCATATACTCACTTTGTCGGGATGTGTTGTGCGAGTATCGATAGAACATGAGACTAAACTAAGTGAGAGAACAAGATTACTTTACCTCAACTGATTAATCTAAAGGTCGATTAAATTAGAATCAATTTGCTCATCCTCCTATCTCTAAATTCATATGTTGAATAAACATAATTGAACCCTACAGCATTATAAACTAATATAGGTTAAAGGAAAGTTTATTAGATGTTACAATTACTCAGATATGAGACAGTAACCATCCTTCTCTTTAAACTTAATACTAATGAACAATTAAATTAATACCAATAGATTAATTTAACTCAATTATATTAAAAAAAATAAATACATAATAATAAATAGATCGTCATCATATAACAATAGGTCTAAGGGAATGATGAGTTAAAACATTAAACCTAAATAAATTAACTTATTTATATGATAAACTGGAA
>JABUQX010052243.1:0-21202 GCA_015478945.1 Trachelipus rathkii
ACTCATTGACAATGATATTATACTATACCATTCATCACACTATACCTTTCAATAACTTCAAACACTACGTATAGCTAAGATAATTAACTTCTATTCTATTACATACGGAAGACTAATAGTATATCATTTATTTTATTCATGAATCGAGTATATAAAATCCTTTTAAATATCCTGTTCATTTATGCTGCGATACCAATGTTCTCTTTTGCCCCTGTCATCGCCTCGAATCAATTCGCCATTAGTGTATCCTCGAACCCACACACCTGTCACTATTTTTCACAATAGAAGAATCACGAACATCCACCAATTCGTTTTTGGCAAATGGTCCATCTCAGAGCATCATATTTTATGCAATTACCATTTATTTTACAGTTTTACACCTTTAAAATTCAAACGATAAGCTAGCAAATATTTTTCTGTACTAGCCGAACGCGGCAATGAACGTTTTCTATCATACGACTCGAATAACTAACACGTCCTTATATTCTAATGAAGTTAATGATATTCTTTCTTCTCTTGAGACCTCTGACACCACATACCTGCATATAAGTTTTTTCCTAAAATCGCAGCATATTGTTGAAGCTATATCAAAAGGATCTTCCACAAAAATTTTTGCCATCTCCTCGTCATGCCAAAAGCGATACCATTTTTCATGAATAATATACACACTAATTGGAGAAGAATGCACTTCATAGGTTCGAAAGAAGACACATGCGAACCGACAGAGACACGGATTTCAGGACGAGATATATCTATTTTCTTTGTTCCAATTATGATATATTGTTTTCCTTTTTGAAATCACTATTTTCATTAATTTTCCTCGATTTCGCACTCAGGTTTCTGTAACATGCAGGTTGACTATACTAATAAATTATCTGGCGCGTACACCCTTCCATCTAGATTGACAGGCCTTATTAATACCCCAGCTTTGGACAAAGCTCGTGTAAATAGCATCGAGTCTAATGTCATCAGTATTGGTTTTCTCTGACGTAACTCATGGCCTTTGCTAAACATATATGCTTTTGAAAATGATTACGTTATTATAAATATTTCCCTGAGCCCAAGTTGTGGAATATGTAGCCTTTGACAAATCGTCTCGCCTTGACCTGAGCACCGCAAGTCATGAAAATAGACAGGTAGCAGGGTAACGACAATACAGGCCTGAATCACCATGATCTAGCTTCTTATACACCTTGAGCTTCTAATGGCACGAACCGCGAGTAAAATGAGAGAACAGATAGTACTTCAAAGTGCGTTCACTCATATTATGTCCTGACATTTTTTGCATAACTTGTTATATGTATGTATATCGAGTATACATATGTGAGTAAATGATACACAAGCAGGTGTCTTGCCTAAGGCACACCATCTATGTAAGTATTCCTGAGATCTATAATTCAGAGCATGTGTATGCATATTAATGATAATAATGATCGTACCTTTGGAGCAGAACAAAACTTTTAAATATCCTCACCTTTCAAATTTGCTTTCATGTGTCTCTAACCGATGGCTCACAGGATGAATCAGATCAGCACTATTATTCAACTAGTGTACGAGTAGATAGCTGGAAGTACACTGGTTTTACAGAGAGTATTGTTTAATAAAGCTCGAGTCCTGTATCACATCAGTAATGGGTCAATACATCTTTCTGTATTATCGGCTTCTCTCCAAGCATCAGTTTTTTTCAATCTTCTTCCTCACATTAACTTTATTTCCTCGTACTACGTCGTCCTCGCACTTTTTGCAGCCAGGTAACAACTCTTTTTCTTCTAACTTTCCATGTTACACTGAGAACGTCAATTATACACTCAAGAGGACAAAGTATATGTTCTCATGTAGAATTGAATGGTGGGAGAATAAAAAAGTAGTGATAAGGGTTTGATTTAATATATAGTTAGCTATCCATTCAATAGTATTAACTATCTTAGAGGTAATTAGAGCTTCAAAGCTTTTCTTATCTTACTTACTTTATTTCTCTTCAATTCACCGGCTTTCTGAGTATCACATCACAGGTTATATAATTAAAGATTTATGTACTTAGTTAAATTATACTAATATAAAATAGTAAAAGAAAAGTAGTAAGATATTGAGAAATAAAAAATAGATTATAGGACATTATATATATATATATATAATATATAAATATATATTATATATATATTATAATACTATATATAACATATAGTATTATATATATATTATATAATATTTATATATATTATATATTATATATAATATATATATATATATATATCAAAATTCAAATGTTTAATAAAATAATAAAAATATTAAAATGCTGGAACCATCAGCATCACCCTTTAGCAATATTCTTTACATGAGTAATGAGTAATTAGTGTAATTTTATATTTCTCCGTTTAATGTAAGTGAACTAAATTAGTTTTAAGTTCAGTATAGTAATCTTTTAATAATAATCTTATAAACTGCACCAATAAATTTTTCTTAACTTATTTATTTTTTTGTAATATTTGAAAACGTTGAAATGATCGAACAGTAAGAGAATAAAGTAAAAATGATCCGAAAGAAATAAAAAGAAAAAAAAGCTTACATTTTCTGACCAAAATTCTGTATGATCATGTCACTGTCAGTGTTCATGAAACACCACGAAACTAAATTTATTTGCATCAACAGCACAGCAAGTCCAAGATTGGACTGAGATTTATATTTGGATCCCAATTTGTATATAATTGATAACTTTAAAAGGAGCAGAAATATAATATTTATCCAGTCAACCTACTACTAATATATATATATATATAGATATATATAATATATACATATATATATAACTATATATTATATATATATATATATACTAATATATATATAATATCATATATATAATATATAGATAATAATTATAATATATATTATAATATATAAATATATATCATATAGTATATTATAATCTATATATATATAATTATATAATATAGTATATAGATATATATATAGTTTTGTAATTTGAAAGAATTAGAGAGGGTGGTAAGCGAGACACTACGGATACTGCCCGGTCGATTTGTTTTGAGTGGCAGAACCTGAGAAGACTAATTTAGAAAGAATTGGTAGAGAATTTTGCAAAGTGTGTGAAAAAGGAGGGCTTGAAATAAGAACCACCGATAGAAAAGTCGGTTATGGTTGATGAGACAATACTCCAGTGTGAATATGTAAGAATGGTGAGCAAAAGATGAACACAGGTTGAGTTAATATTATAGATATATGTTGATTGAAACAAGGGAACGGATTATGACAGGTAGTATAGAAAAGTTTGGAATAGCCACAGGAGGGTTTTGTAATTTAGACAAATGAAAATAGCACAGGTGATGTAAAGGGAAGTCACTTGAGGCTAGGTACTTAGAATGCAGTTATGTTGTTACCGTTTAATGTATAGAAAGGAATTGGTCCTGGAAATAAAGAGATACATAAATATAACATAACAATTCAATTTAAAACATACTTTCTTAGAGAAGCCAGATAGGTAGTGAGATAATTAGATAAAATATGAGGAAAGAAAGAATTAGATATGTGTGAACATGTGAAGAAAGGGGTAAATGAGAGAAATAAATGAAGAACAAGTTGAGCATGCATACATTACATCTACTAGTAGAACCCGACAGGAATGATAGTCGTTGGATAAGCCAGGAGTGTACGTAGAGCATGAGTAGCATGTAATTCCGACACGAGCCAGTGAGACAAGAAAATTAAATGGATTGAGTAAAGAAAAAGGAATGCCTGAAGCGGGGAGGGCGAGAAGGCGACATATGATTTGAGAGGCTAGAAAAAAGGGAACATAGCAGTAATAGGGTTCGTGAGGTATGTTTTGGGGAAAAGGGCAAGGATTGAACAATTGACCGCAAGAATAGAGGGTCAAGTCGAAGTCCAGAAGCACTAGGGTAAAATTTTCCAGAAATGCCCGACCAGAGATTACCAACAATTTAAAGTTTAAAAGGGCAGTAAGGCTGAGTCTTCATTTCATAGAATTGCCAATACATATGTTCCTAAATACTTCATACCTTTCAACCAGTGCATGTGCCGACCTTCCAACAAAGCTGGAAGAAGGTGAGGACTGAGACATTATAAAAGTCATATATAATACCGTTATATATTACTTATCTATATATATAATATATATTATATATAATATATTACTATATAATATACAATAAATTATAATAATATACTATAATACATATATTATATACATAATATATATATATATTAACATATATATATATTATATTATATATAATAAAATATATATATATATATTTTATATATATATATTATAAATTATAATATATATTAATAACATTACTTATATATATATTATATTATACTATATAATATATA
Source organism: Trachelipus rathkii (assembly GCA_015478945.1). Taxonomy (NCBI): domain Eukaryota; kingdom Metazoa; phylum Arthropoda; class Malacostraca; order Isopoda; family Trachelipodidae; genus Trachelipus; species Trachelipus rathkii. The sequence goes on from JABUQX010052243.1 coordinate 4,369, forward strand.
TAGTAAAAATATATATATATAATCAATATATAATTATAATATACTTATAAAAGTTTCCTCTTATTACTAAATTAATTGAAAAGCTGAACGAAGAGCTACTTTGTGTACAAATAACTATTATTGTACTTACGTATAAGTTTGTAGATTTATTTCAACTGTTATTCTAGGTATTATATATTTTTTTTAAAATGTAAAGTGAAAGAAACGAGGCAAGTAAGGACGAAATATTCTAAACCTAAGAAGTGGCAAACCTGTCATGCATTTTATTGTCTGATTATAATTAAATAATTCAACCTAAATTAGCACTTTTAATTGAAAGGGTTTGATAAATTTATCTGGTTGCTGGCTGAACAAGTTTCAGAACAAATAAAAACGGACATAAAATAGATTTACGCAGCCAGATTTCTGAATATAACAAAAAAAATGTATGCTATTTTTACACATCTAAACAGTGTTTTCACGTGATTTTCCTGGACAGTAGTCATAACCTACAGAGTTTAATTTTTAAAATAATTTTCTGGATTTCTATCATACAACGTCATAAATTTTTTGGGACATATCGTACCAAAATTGAAAGCATTGCTATGTCAATACAATACCAATAAAATACCAGTATTACAATTCATCGAATTTTTATTAGTTTGTCTCATTGTTAATTAACAAAACCCAATTTTTTAATTGAAAGTGAAAAATTGACCGATATTTTTTACATCAGAAAACATAAAATTTCCAGGCTTGTTAGTCCGGCCAAGATGCATATTTTTACCCTAAATAATTTTTTATATACCAATAGAAAATTTTTAAAAAATTTAACACAAAAATTTTTTATGAAAACTTGTTCCAAGAACTTTTCCATTCACTTATGCCATATAAAAAGAAAATAATCTAATGTAACAAAAGATGCAATCTTGCACGACCCTACTATAAGCCTTTGAAATTTGATAGTTGACTTCGGATTGTAAAACGAAAAAAATATGTCAACTTTTTACCTTTTCAAAATTAAAAAAAAGGTTGAAATTGAAAACGCTGAGCACCAAAAATAAAAATGGAAAATTAATACAAAGTATTATGGTAATGAGACCTCCTATGCATATTTCAAGTTTGAGTCATTTAGAAAAAAAATCTGAATTTTATTTAGAGATGAGAAAATAGTCAAAAACCATGGATTTTGAAAATTGAAAATCTAAGTGTGATAAGACGAAACCACAACAGGAAAACACGTTTTAGAGCAGAAAAAAAGATACTTTTGGGTCTTTTTAAAAAGGTACAAATCCGAGAATTGAATTGTATGTATTTACTTTCACCTTTTATATAGGGCTGAAAACATGGCATACAGAAGCAAAAAAAACTAATTGGATGCATGTGCAAGAGAACAATCTAATACATTAAATGCCTGTATACAAGAAAATTAACCAAATAATTATTTAAATTGAAAGAACCCAATACAAGAATGGCTTTATTAATATTATTTATCTTTAATTACATATGTCTTCCCGACCTACCAATAACCTTCTTAAAAAATGGGCATAGGGATCAAATGTTGGATCAGCAGAAAGTAACAAAAAAAAAATGTAAAAGTGTAAATACATTCTATAAATTTAAAATAATGAATAATTTTAATAGTCTCAATGGTTCAAATGTAAATGTGCACAAAAGATATTAACATTGAAACCCAGTCGGTAAAATTAAATCCCATCAAAGATATATTTACTATTAAAATAAGCAACATTATCCTTAACTGGTTCTATTCAAAGCCACATTGGAAACTCACTTCTGCTATGTTTTTATCCTGATACAATAATGTGCAGGCTTTTTGAATACGATACTGATTTATCAACAACGAGTTTTATTATAACCATCCTGTTTAGTTTCCAAAAATAAATCAATTCATAATCAACTACTTCAAGATCTATAGAATATAAAATTAATTAATTAATACGAGTGTAACTATTTATTAAAATAAAAAAACAAACCTTATTAAGTTCCGTTCATAGACTTTACAACCTCTAAATTATCAATAAAAATTCTGTGACGTCTAACTCCCCATTATTTTTTAAAGAAATGACCAAATTATGTTTGAAATATTTTAAGATGATGATAATAATACCTTTTGAATATTAAAAACAGGTAAAACAATAACAATTTTAAGTCCTAATTATCGGAGTGAGAGGATTGTTTCTATTTTAAAATTATGAGCAATAAGCGAATCAGTTTTTTTATTATATTATTATTATATTACTTTATTATATTTATTATTATATATTAATTATATTATTATTATTATATTAATTTATTAGTTTATTCATTTTTTAATATATATATATTGATATATTTATATATAGTATATAATATATTATATAAATAAATATATATATACATCTCGTTCACCCGCCATCTAATCTATATTCTATATACTATATACTATATACTCTCTATATATCACCCTCACCATCCTACATACTATAAAGATATCCGGGCTTCATATCATATATGCCTAACGACTTATAGCAGAGCCAAAAAACACTAATGTGGAAACTTTCTTCCTGCCACTTTATACTGAAGATTAGTAAATATATTCGTAATATTATATCCGATTACTTTTATAGGATTATTTTCACCTGCCGTCTCTCATCATAGGCGACCCCTAGCCACCGTGCTTAGCACCTGACCATCGATAAGTATCCTACGTATAGCCCTAAGACCACCTGTGCTTTCTGCCCTAGTTTTACCCTCATACAACCCCTCCCCGCCACTATACCTGAGCCATTCGGGTGTGTGATCACGTTCTCCCTTCCCATGTGTGTCGCACTTTTGTTATTTCCTATAACTGGGGGTGTTGTGAGTCACGCCCTAATCTTACGAAATCCCTCTAATGCACGCTATTGTTCGCAGCACCGGTTGTGTGTTCAGGGTGAAAACGGGCCTGCCCACCCCGTGTCGCGTCTTCTTCTACCATACGAAGCAGTGCTCATCTCTAAGTTGTTAGAACATCAACCGAAACTCAGGCGGCTGCACACAATTTGTTACTCCTCCTGACCAACACGCTCACCATCCAACACAGATGTATAAACACTCATACAGCCTTCACTAGTGTCACAACACTAGTAAATTCTTCTTACCCTTGTTTAGGTTTTTCTGAACATACACGCTTGTGCAATTTCCAAAAATATTACGACTGTATGGTTCCCACATCGCCAACCATACACGTACGATGACGCTCTTATAAACACCGCGATGTGTGTGTTATTAATACCCTAAACGTTTGTCGCCTGACACATAACATTATTGCTTGATATAACATGACTAACAACATACGAAATGGAAAACAAAAAACACAAACAAAACACCTCATCCATAATTATAAGTCAAGCTCATTACTACTTATATCAAAGTTGCAAAGTACCTAATAAAATACACACTATAACCTCTAATTTCTATAATATAATATATATATATAATCACTTACGTCTTCTATATCATAATTAACTCTAAATATATATATACTTAGATCATAATTCTTTACAAATAAATTACTACTATATTATTATTATTATAAGAATTGAAAATTCTTTACAATATATATTGTTATTATATGATGCTAACAATAATTTGAAAGTGTATAAAGAGACGTCCAAAACATGTTAAGTACCAACAAGCGAAAATGTAATCCATATACAAAATTGTTACTTTTCAAGGCATGCGTACGTATTCGATATTATAAGAGAAAGCGACGACTTCGTCTTAATTTTTCTGAAATGCAAAATACCTATTCATAGAATACCCGAAACAAGAAAAAAAATAACGACAAAGTAGATCCATAGTTTAGGCGTATAGTTTACGCACGAAAAAATCCATATAAGGTTCGGTATAGTTTATGCATCGCTCATCCAATAAGTTAGGTTTCTTTTTTAGACCCAATCAGTAGTTTTTCAAGATATATATATAAGCAGTCAATAAATAAAAACAAATCAATAAGGAACGATATTTTACCCCGAGACATTAATTTTTCACTTACCTTAAAATTCTTTCACTTTTAACACAAATGGTTTTCTTTCCATCATGTATATCGATCCTTGCTTATTCCAAGTATTTAATTTTTTCATCCTTATTATTACAGATTTATCTTATCATCTTTTTAAGGCCGATAAGTTATGATACTACAGATATATGGACAGCTCGAAGTACACTTTAAAAAACAACAAATTCACGGATCCATTATAACTCAAAGGTAATTTAAATATATATACTAATATATAATATATATATATATATTATAATACTATCATATATCAATAATATATATATATATAATATATTATATCATATATTAAATATCTATATAGTTTATATACATATATTATTATATATAACTATATATATATATATATAATCTATATTATATATATATATAATTTAATACCATATATATTATATAATATTGTAATATATATATATTATAATACTATATATAACTATATATATAATAAATATAATATATATAATATACTATTATATATATATATATATGTATCATACTATTATATATATATTACTACATATAATATTATATGATAAACAAATTTTCCTTGCTTGATTGTGTATCCTAATATATAGTTACAGACGTTTTTCTTGCCTATTTTTTCTAACTATATTAATATAATTTCTATATCTAATATTCGACAATATATATCTTTTCTCGGCTACACTAAATTGTCTTCTCTAGACCTATCGATTAATTTAAGTTAAAATCGATTTTCGATATAAGTGTATCGATTATACCCAAGATACCGAGAATCTAAAATTTATTCATAGAAACACACACACAACACAACACACATATATATATCATATATCATAATATATTAATATATATATATTATATATAATATATAATTACTAATTAAATATATTATAATATAATACATATAATATATAAAGCTTATATAAAATAAGAGCTTCTATCATTGAGTAATATTATTGGAGTGCCTTCTAAATAAAATGCCTATAATAAACAAGCGCCATTTTTCTTTAAATTTTCAAGCGTTATGTTGGTTATTATTTTGAGATAGAATTGACATTTGAAAGATTCTCCCATTTGTGAGACAATGTATCTGTTTAGCTTGCTGCAACATTTTAGTTATGAATCACAATTAAAAGTTTGTAGAAAGTTCATAAATAATGTGATATTACCAACAATATCCGAGAAAAGTTTATTTTATAATAACTATAAACATTTCCGCACTCGAAATATACTGTTTCTCCCAAATAATTAATTTTTTGTTTCAAATATTGACATCCTACACTGATGGCCTTTAATAATGTATTTCTTTTGTACATAACCGAAACAGTTCAAGACGGTAGTAAACCCTTGTAGATGCCAGGAAACCAACAGTATCGTTAGGTCTTACTTTGCAGACACGTATATAATTATTAAATAAATGTTATGGTTAGGAAATTTCTGGTTAGGAAAAATGTAAAAAAAAAAAAAAAAAGAAAAATAAAAAGAATAAACAAATTGTAATTTTTGTAGGGAGCTCGAGCAGACGGGAACTATTAATATATATATTTATTGTAAAGGTATTACACGGCAAATGCTTGAGCAGCCGACGGGAAACACAGGGGACGTTTCCATACCCCGTAGGGGAAGGGCGAAGGACCCCCGCGACACAGCAATACCAAAAGCGGGTTCCGAGACCCTACCCCGGAGGGGGAAGTTCCCAACCCGCAACCCCGTAGTTCCCCGGAGAGACCCCGACTCCTGCACGGTGCGGTATACCCATTGGGGTATTCTTTAGTTAAAAAAAAAAAGCATAATTAGTAGAAGTCTATCTTTCTTTTAACGCCAGTAACGTTACAAAAGTCTCTAAATAGTCTTTCACTCATTTATATAATTATTAACAATTTTTTTATTTTTTTTACTTTTTTTTTTTTTTTTTTTCTTTGTTTTACATTTTCCGCGCACTAAAATTGTAACAGCAGTTCAGGCAAATGTATATCCCTTTTCTCTGTACCTATTGTAGTATTTTGAGATATGGATTGTGCTCTTCTAAAGCTAATACTAATATATATACATGTATATACTTATATAATATATCATATTATATCATATATTACATACTATATATTATATTAATATATTATATATAATAGTATACATAATATTATATATATATATATATAAGCATAATATATATATTAATATATATCGATATACAATAGATATCGGTATCGATATATATTTCGAATATATCCGAAATCGAAGGCAGAAAAGAAAAATTAAGTTTGCACCATATATATACTATTATAATATTATATCATATAACATATCTATTTATATATATATATAAATATATTATACTCATAATAATATAATATAAGATATTATATAAGGACTATATAAATAATGCAAAAGATCCTATCATACTATATATATACAACACATATCAATATCTAATAATATATATATATAACTATATATCTATTATATATTATATATATATCAATACTATAATATATATATAATACTATAATATAATTATATAGGCTGATCAATTATCAGTATCTCTGACTAATGTAGCCGAAGTCAACTTTTTCATAATTTACGTTATCGACCAAAATGTACAAAAACAGTGAACGCAAAAAGTTTAACTTTTTTTCACTTTGTATGTTCTATTACAGATGTTTAGCTGTTGAATTATGTTTATGAACAATGGAAAGTGAAATAAAATTGATACACTAATATCGTTTGGTTAGGTAGCGTCTAATTCAGGTTACCTTAGGTTACATATTTCAATAATATTAGGACTTATTTTTTAAATCAAAGTGTGAAGCTCTTTTATGTACATAAAGTTGTTCTGACTTTTATCAAATAAAATGTGTTAGATCCATCGAACAATCGATTATAGGATAAAAACCACTCACACACATAATGACAAATATATAATATTATATATATAATAAAATATATATATATATATCTAATATATAATAATATAAATATAAAACAATTAAATTTTATCAATAAATATAATTTATTTACTATATATATATGATCCTATATCATATATCTATAATTAGTAATTATTAATATATATATATAATTATATAGGGTATGGGGATAAGTAGCTCCTACCCAATATTTTTGAGTCTTTTTATAATTAGACTTCAATGGGGAATGTTAACTTAAACTATACCTTTATTTTCAAAGTGAAAAAAGAAAACATGATTTTATAAAAAAATTAAAAAAAAAAATACTGAACATATTTTATATATATAAAATTCATTTGTAAATTTGCCTTCTACTCTGTTCGTTAAGAGAAATTCTAAGCTATGGGCGTACAGAGATTTTTATATTTCATATATATAAGGCCAGGCCAAACATTATTACCTTGCTGTACACGAACGAATAAAATACGGCAATCCACGAACGAACTTTTCTATCGCAAAAACGAAAATTGAACAAAAGCAATTTTGAATTTATAAGTATTATATAATTATCATATTATAAATATAATACTAAATATATTATAAAATAATATTATTATACGATATACTAATAATAATAATAGTATATTATACTTACTGCAGATCAAATCATGTGAATTACATAGCATGAATACTATATACATATATATATAATTATTTATATATATAATTATAATTAATATATATATATAGTATAATATATATAATATATATTATATATTAATATATATATAATATATTTATATATAGACAAAGTACTTTAATGCCACACGAATGGGAGCTACGGATCAAAAAAACATCTGCTCAGAGTAATCCTCTATCTGTACATAAATAGATATTCTAGCGGGCGAAACTGATTTTTTTCTAATGTTCTAGGGTAAATGGTTAGTCTAGGTTAAATAAATTAGTTATTCAGTTAGTCACCCTAGGAAAAAAATTTATTTCGTATAATAAAAAAGTTTAGTGCCCTAAAGATATCATTCTTTATCTTGACGCTCACACCTTTTCAATACCATTTTTATCAATTAAGAATGTCAAGCCCAAAAAGTATCACAAACAAAGACAAAAAAAAATATATTTCTTTAAATGTTTTAATTAATTAAACTAAATGCTTAATTTTATTTAAACTTTATGAATACATACATTACCTAAGTTACAGTCTTACCGTATGCGGCGTAAGTAACCTTGCATATAACTATACTCATATATATATTTATATTTATTAATATATATATTATCTATAATCTTATAGATATAATTATATAAATAATTAATTATATTAATAATATGTTTATATATATAAAGACGAGAGAGAGAAAGAAGAGAGGCGAGAGGAAAAGAGCGAGAGACAGACGAGGAGAGAGGAGAGAGAAGAAGAGAGGAGAAAGAGAGAGAGAGAGAGAGAGAGGAGAGGAGACGGAGAGGAGAGAAGAAGGAAAACGAACGATAACAGAAAACAGACAGACGACAGACAGAAAATTATTAACGCCGTGCATCAACCTTTACCTATATGTACGAAATTCTTTGAGCGTTCTCCAGGCTTGATTTGATTCCTTACACAGAAAAAAAACACTACATTGAATAACAAAAATAAAACACACATACAGACAGAAACAACGCATATATTAATTACAAAAGGATCACACGCAACACATACCAATACAAGAATACACACTCAAAAGCCAACCCTCCCCAATACAATAAAAAAAATAAGAACATACAACCTAATACAACAAATAACCCCCCAACACATATATAAAGACCTCAAAGCAACCGAGAGAAAGCAGAAAAGAAAGGAAAAGTTAATATTGCAAACACACAAAACAAATACCCAATCAAAAAAAAAAAACACCACATATAAATCTTAAGAAAGACATAAAATAAAAATAACAATATAAATAAAATAATAACTATAAAATATAAAATATAAATACATCATCATTTTCATACCGAACTAAAGATTTAATGATAATTAAAACACTTTTTATGAAAAGTACTTGAAAAACTGAACAATGGTCTTTATATTTAGACAGTAAAATAATGCCTCAGGATATAGGAAGAAAATATAATTTATAATTATTTATTTTCACTGTAAAAATGATTTCCTGTTCTTCAGGGTAGTTTGATTCCATGTGCCGGTAAGAGTGTTTAGGTAACTCGGTAAATCTCGTCTATCCAAATTTTTTTTCTTTTTAATACATCATTATTCTGCATTCTGATCGTTTTCATGCAACTAGATGTCTATTGAACTAGCTTAGTGCATATATAGAGATACATCTCTATATGTACTAAATCTTAAAAAGACATTTAAGTTTTGAAGTTTATTGAAAAATGAACTTAAAATGCATCAAACTATGAGCTAATGTTTGGATTAGATCTATGTAATTGTATATTCCAGCTTGGTTAATCAATACTGATATTTTTTGATAATCAATTTTTTTTATTATTATTATTGATTCACCACCAGGAAAACAGCCTAGGACAGGGTAGCATTAGGAAGGTTATGTAGCATAAGTTATAAGTATCATTAGATCAAGGAAATGGGTTTTACACAATGAATAATAGGTATATAAGTACCTTTAAATCGTAGAGATTAACAATATATAATTTCGTAATCACTACTTAATTATAATGGCACTCACCCTAATCTAAGCTAACCTCTCTGCACGAGAGTTCCTAACAAAAGACCGCGAGATAGGGACGCTTCAGGCGGCGTCGCCCTCCACATCCCCTTCTCATTTAGGCATCCCTCCCAATCGGGGAGAGATGCTATGATACCCCTTTAGTTACATTGTTCATAGGAGAGTCACCAGGCCTACGGGGTGTACACATGAGATTGGCAAAGTGGTCTCTCACAAGGCCTGGTGTCCACCTTTGTGTCCATGCATGGGCAATAATGACTTACATATTTAGCTTAATCATGAGGGCTTTGTTTAGTTCCATGGTTTTGGTGACCTCGTGGCTATGATGACTAGGTAACATTTAGGCGATCAAAATGTTCTATAAGGTGAAGGCCTATTTAATTTTGTTAGAATCTAAGGTGTGCGCTATGCACACTCCTTTATATTGTGGGGTTACAATGAATGTATAGTAAAAATGGTGGAATATGGGAAGGATATGTGAATAAACTACTTTGGAATAGAGAAGAAAAGGAACTACAAATATCACTGGGTAGATGAATACCAACTATTTGTAACAATCGAATCTGTGACAACGTAGTTAATGGTATCTCACATAACACGTCCAGTGCGTCTCATTAGTACTCCTTATTTATGTCTCAAGGGCCAGAAGTAAACTGCACATTTGGTTCTACAATTTCCTTCCTCTATTTTTTCTGTTTCCTTCCGAGTTTTTTTTTTCTTTCGGATGGAAGGATTTAAGTACGCGGTTCGTTAAGAATATTTGGCTTAAAACCATTTCTTAATTTTCTAGCACGACTTTATTGTCCTTTTTATGGTGAGTCGATTGCTGTTGGTTAATTTTTTTTACCACACCGATAAAGGGTCCGTGAATACTTTGCCCGGAGGTTTCCGACTTGTAATTGCGTTGCGATCTCTTACAACAAGTAAGAATTCTAGAGCGCTCTTCAGATTCTTTGGGCAAAATATATTGGTCGATTTTGTCGCAAATTAGTTCTTCTGGGCCACATTGGTTTTCCATGAGCGGTCAGTTATTCGCTCAATGTAGTGGTATACGTATGATTTTTGGTCCAACTGGGAGGCCAGGTTGTGCTGAGATAAGACCGTCAGGTAGTTGATATTTATGCCCACTCAATATAGGATAGCTTTTGAGATGGGGTAGCATGGCTAACGTGCCCCCATTACGTAGAGTAGAGGCGGAGAGCCAGAGTCGCCCTATCGCTTGGCGGAATAAGAACAAGACGAAACGGGAGGAAACGGTCTAACTCAGTACTTGTGTTGTTCATGGAGGGATTTTCCGCCGCATAGTTCTGAGTGCGTGGAGTTTATAATGCCATCATGGTGTTTGAGCACATCCAGCGTTTCAATGTGGACTATGCTTTCCCATTACTTTGACATTTATGTACTGTAGTGGAGGTGGATGATCCTCCAATGCGCTACACACACTCTCAAATAGATGTGAAATTAAAAAGTTGGCTTCCGTTATCTGAAGACTATTGACGGACCTGGGTGAATTCGCCGCACAAGTGGGGAAATTAACTGGTTATATCCAAAGTCTAGTAAACGTAGTTGTCTTGTCTTTTATGAGAAGGCGTCCTTGTTAAAGCTGGGTAATAGCCCAGTACGAGTAGTTGAGAAAAAAACGATGCTTAATAAAGGGTTAGGAGATAACACTTTGTCAGCCTGACGTACAGGTAGGGCGAGCTTCAAATATATCGAATATGCATTTACTTTCAAACTTATAGGACCCCACTGTTTCTTTAAACTTCGTCCCAAAATGGATTGATTCCCGGCCAATTTGGGACGACCTGACATTTGAATCACAGAGAACCTTGACTAATGTTCCCCCCTTAATCTCTATCGAATGAATATTTCTCAAAGAATACCGAATATCAAAAAGCCTTTATAATAGTGAGTGACACATCGATTTATTGCCGAAGGTTGTCCCTCCAGTGGATCATTTCTGGACGAGGGCGGCAACTTGGGTGCTTGAATGATTTAACTCGGGAAAAATATGAGTACAGGGATAATTTTATTGTCTCGAGGTCTCGTGGATGTTCGGTGAGAAGGTAGAGAGTCGGGCGTATGGTGGAGGTGGTATGGTACTGTCTGATGCTGTGATTTGTGGTGTGTATGTTGGATAGGGTGATGTTATGCCGTGGACTAGTTTTTCCTTTGTGAGATCCAGTTGAGATGTCAACAGATAGATAAACGGAAAGTCTTTTTTGGTTCTTCTTGAGAACCAAAATTCTCTCGTGTTTTTTAATGATTAATGTTGAGGCTCTTAATTCATTAACTCTCTAAAAGGATTTTTATAAAAATGGATTCAACTCCTCTTGGTCTTTAACCTTATCTCTTTATAATCAATTTCTCTTCTGAATCTTTTTATTAATTCCAAATGTGCCTCATTGCAATCTCGGATCAAATTGATGTGTGTGTTTATAGGTAAAATGTCTCTTAATTCATCTACTTTTAATTCAGTTACTTCTTTATTAAATTTATCTAATTTCTCTCTTTCTAATTCTCTTCTTTCTTCTATGCTCACCCCTTTCGTTACTGCGTCAGGATTTTTCCCATGAGAAATATTTAAGGTATGTGCGCTATGGTCATTTAAAGGTCCTAACGTCGGTCCTTCATGGGATTTTATGGTTTGGGCACGGGCTACATTCCTTGTGGTCTGTGCAAATCGTCTCTTTAAACTCGGAGACGGTATCTCTATGAGGCAGGTGTACGCTCGTGAGTTTTGATCACCTTTTGTTATTGTTTTCTCAGCCTCGCTCTGATTGGCTGACTCGGTTGCGGTTGAACCAATCACAGGGCTCGGGAGGCGTGGCTTCGCTAGCTCCTCCCCCTTTTTCATTACTTTGCAATGATCTGTTGCATTGATGGAGGTTTCGTCTTCCTCAACAAGGTGGTTAATTACTAAATATTCACTTAATGGATTTGTCTTCTTAGTGATCAACTCCCAAGAGACCTGATAAGCCGACAGGAGGTTCAAGCTTCTAATCTCTCGTAAATTATAATTCTTATTGTCATTAATTTTTTTGTATCTTTGTATTATTTCCCGCGATTGAGTGAATATTTTGATAGGTCGATTAGCGAGAAGGTATCCATATTTTTTCAAGAGCTTCGTCAGAAGCACTAACAACTTTCCCCTACCATTCACTTCATAAGACCGCTCTCCATGGCTGATGAATATAATACTTTGTAGAGGGGCCGATTAGGGCTCCTCCTTTCGGTCAGGTGTTGAACACATGTACATGCTGCTGCGGCGGCCGGTTTGGTGGAGTGTTAATGATGATGTCGAAAGGCTGGAGTGGCTGGGGTAAGTTAGTGTATTGGCGTTTCTGGATGGCTTTTCTCTTTGTCTGTCTTTAAAATTTTAAAAAAGCCTTTTTCTCTCCTGAAGGGTCCCCATTGTGATTTTCTTTTCCGGTTCCCGCATATGGCTTTTTTCCCTCTTTAAATAGTGCTAGAGTGGAGGCGGTAATGTTTGAGTTATACTGCCACAGTAAGAAGATTATAGAACCCAATGTTTCCCATAGATAACTCCTTAAATTTTTCCCTTATAGTTTTGGGTTTTTGTGTATCTAATTCTCCTTGATTTAATTCGTGCTCATTTCGCCTCTATCCCTCGCTGTCCTATGGTATAAAGCCTAGGTTAGTCAATTCACTTTTTCGCTATTTGAACATTTATTCAAAATAATACGATGTGGAAATAATTGTAATCTTTCAGCACCTTTTCAAGGAGGATCAAGGTTGTTATTCCTTCATATTTGAGTGTATGAGTACTCATGCCATGTATGCGGTGATGAAACGTTTCGGTATCCCCTGTATAGAGAGTAATCACAATGAAAGGCTTGGAAGAATAAATGGGTCGTCTGGAGACGGAATCCCATAGGCAAATATGATAGGAATAAGATCCCCAGGTTTCGATGTTAGGTGAAGTTATTTTAACGCAATCTTGTGTGTATTTGGCAGGGCTGTAGTTAGGCCTGAATTAAGTCAAGTTTCGTGTAGAGCTGGCTTCCTTTTAGGGTAAACATTGCATCATTCAAGTGTGGTAAGCCATAAGTTGCGACCTCCACCCTCTTATTGAGCTCTCTAATAAGTCCGATATCAAGTCTCACCACGCCGCCCACTTCTCTTAGGACAATTGACTGGGAAGGACCTGGGGAAATTGATTGTTTTAAAGCCACCCCCGTGGCCACTAGATTTATCCAAAATTCGGCTCTAGTTTGTGTCGTAGAGCTTGTGAGGGATTTGTTTCCTAAGGTCGAGAGAAGACGGGAGGGCCTGGCCCCTTAACATCCACTTTATAGGGTAGGTATTTGCTAGCGTCGATTAAATACTTTTTCAGGGATGATAGCGGTTTTCTTCGTCAAGTAGTTACTTTGACCTGCCCCCCATCTATCAACCGGGCTGTGCTCATTATCTTTGATTTTTATTATTTTTATATTCTCAAATATCTCATGCCCATATTTTGCATCTGTTTTAATTTTGAATATGATCGATTTTCCCGGGACATATGGGTTCAAAAATAGACCTTTATATCGCGATAAAATTTCATTAAAAGATGTAGGACTAGAAGAAACGTGCAAAATATTTGGATGAGGAGTAAATGCTAGAGAAGAGGAAAGAGTTTCATGCACATAATTAATATTTGAATTGTAAATTTGATTTAATTTAATACTATTATTTTGTGATTGAATCTATAAGTAAATCATTAGTAAAATCGATTCCCATTTAAAATTTCTTTAAAAAGGATAAGCCTAAAATGTTCATTTTGATGTCGGCAATATAAAATGTCTCTACAGTATTCCCCTACCAAGGACCTATGTCAAATTAATCACACATTTTTTAACTATTATAAATAGCGTATTTTTTGGAATTGTTTTTTGCCGTCATACATAAACTGCTCGGAATCAGGTGAATCTGTGATTTTGCACGAGAGCCCCTACGGCATATAGACTTTTTGAAGCCCCGAATCGATTTATTAATTTTACTCCCATTAATAACGGTCATGACCTGATAAGAGATTGGGTTTGTCGATTTTACAACAACTGATTGCTTGGTTCTCCGCCAGCTCGGTTGTAACCTTGTTACTGTCACCACAGCGGATCGTTAATCAACACTTTTGATTGGGTTCAAACAAGCTATCTGTTTTATAATTCGCTCTACCCACTCTTGACCTTTGAATCCCATAACTGTGCCATGAGGCAAATTAATGTAGAAAAATAATATACCCTGCATGCAGAGGCTTTTTCTAGTTGTTACAATATTGAACTCGTTTAGCTTACCATAACATTTTAAGACAGAAGAATCATTTATGACAATATTTTTATTGATTAAAACGTTTTCAGAATTTGCACTACTACTACCGGTGGATCTCTCATTGTCTATATTAATATGGGGCGCATGCTCCCCCCTTACAGATAATGACGGTAGTTCATACACAATTTTATCATTTGTTTTATCACAATTCACTTGAGTACTGTCAATTTTGCACATTATTTAAATTTTCAGAAATTTCGATACAAGCGGTTGGTTCGAGGCT
This sequence comes from Trachelipus rathkii, assembly GCA_015478945.1. Taxonomy (NCBI): domain Eukaryota; kingdom Metazoa; phylum Arthropoda; class Malacostraca; order Isopoda; family Trachelipodidae; genus Trachelipus; species Trachelipus rathkii. The sequence goes on from JABUQX010052243.1 coordinate 19,549, forward strand.
CTGAGGAGCCCTGTCTTTTTTATCAGTAAGACTGGATTTGCTCTTTCTTTCAATTGTATGGTCACTATTTTCATTGTTTTGAAGAATATTGTGATGGATTGTATTGCTATTCATTATTATTACTTATTATTTATTATTAATTTTAATTAATTATTATTATTATTATTATTATTATTTATTTATTATTATTAATTTAATTATTATAATATTTTTATTATTATTTTGATTATTATTATCATTAGTTATTTTTGTTAAAATGCAATAAACTTCCTAGTATTTCTTTCTGCGCTTTTTGTAGTAAAGTATTAATTTGAACATTGATCCTCTTTGTTATTTATAAAAAGTTTTTATTTTCTATATAGTTTTCACCAGTTATATTAGTGATTTTGTGTTAAATATGTTTTTTTCATTGTGTAATTGTTCAAACTTGGCCGTGTACTGTTAAGTGATTTTTATTTGAGGATGAAAGGAAACTTTTTTCTTTTGAACTAATTTTCCCCGACTGCTATATTGAGGTTGTGTGGTGAGCAATCGGGATTCTAGTTTTCCGCATTTTGTGAGGTGGTTCTGTTACCATTATTATGGAGTAATGGGTATAGGGGGCACTCCGCCCCTTCACATCGGTAAGCAAGATATAAGTATCTGGAATGGTAATAACAGAGATTGCTTTCAGCATTGATGAAGGTGGTGGTATACCCATTATTGTCAGCTGAGCGCGGCTGTCTAGACTGGCTCCTTCCGCGGCTCATATTACCTTTCTCAGCTGTTTGTGTCTGACCTTGAAGCATCTGCTGTACTGTGCCAGCCAGCGTCGAGACTGTGTCCGCCAGCTGTGCCAGCTGGGTGGAAAGATGGCTGTCAGTGGATGGAGTGGCGTTAGGTGTGTGCACCGGGTTTGGCGCGATGTTCTTTGGGCCAACAGATTCGATTTCATGTCGACTTGTGTGCGGACGCACAGCATTTACCGAGCTCCACGTCTGATCGTAACTTTGTGGTTGGTTTCTTCCATCTTTTCGAACAAAATTTTTAAAAAGACGTTCTGCTCACTGTTTAAGTCATCTCTCAAATAAGGTGTCGTTTTCTTCAGCGAGGGATTAAACTGACATCTGATGTTTACAGGGCATCTGTTTAAGAACAGGTCTACAGCGCGGAAATTTAGGGTTATGTATGTTTTCGCCAAGAGGACTTCGAAGCTCTTGCTCCGAGTGAATTTTTTGACGCGATTACAAATATTCCGCGTTTGGCAACTTCATCTGCCTGTATGCCCTTGTTTTTAAATACTCTCGTATTCTGGTTTTCTGAGAGCTGTGGAGGGTACATTTTTTCTACATGTCTTCAAGAAGTGTTTTTCATAAGCATCTTTTGAAAGCGGGAATTTTATCTTAGATACCAACGTTGTGGGAAGTATCGGTGCCAATAAGCGAACACGGCTCATGGGGCTCGTCAATACGATTCAATTTAAAGATGGGCCGTGTTTGCACTCAGCCGTTTGATTTACATCGTAAGGAGCGAAGATGGCAATTGATTGGCAGCTGCAAATTGACTATGATATTGATAGTGACGGATCGGGTATTTTCAGAACCGGCCGGGCAACCATCAGGGGACTGGATGATCAGACGGATGAGCAGATGGCTGTAGCCTGGGATATACGGCG